>KL276354.1:0-38085 GCA_000699545.1 Podiceps cristatus | reverse complement strand
GTGTTGGTTGATGGTTGGACTTGATGATCTTACAGGTCCTTTCCAACCTTAGTGATTCTGTGATTCTGTGATATATCTTATCCTACATGAAGATCATAGCCATGCATTGCCCTGGAGCACGTACAATGCCACCATTTCAGATGAACTCTGCCTTTCTAGTGCAAACTAGTGCCACTAGCTAAGCCAGGAGGAGACTGAGCCAAAACCTCCAAGGTTTTGTATTGGTTGCAGTTTATGCCTGAAATGTGATGAATTCAAAGCATTACTTCCCTCTCTGGTAGGTTTGTGGAGGAATTCTGTGAATGCAACTGAACACATTTACCTAATCATCTTAACACTGAAAATACAGGGTACTTAAAATCATTGCAGAGCATCTCCACAGCCATCAAAAGTGCTTTGCAAGCTCCCAACCAACATTCCAAACTATGACAATCACAGCTCTTCCATTTCCCTCCAATATGTCGCTGAGAATCCAGACAGCAGGAAGTTTTATCCAGCATCCCATGGATAAACTCAGTTCTTCACCAGGTTTATCTCCTGAATTCCCCCTACAATAACTGTTCCCATTTTAGTCCTTTCCAGCCTATCCCATGCATTTACAGTCACAGACCTTGTGTCACTACCACTTGAGATTTTCTGCAAACTAATTGCTTTATCTCATTATCTACAACCCAGCCAGCCTCCTTTGTCATGATCTTGGTTTCCACTAGTTCTCCTGGCTCTTGGTTACCTTCATCTTTTCAAATACCTCTACGGAGGTATCCTATCAACTTTATTCAGAAAGGTTTCTTCAAAACACTTCAGTTACCTTTACCACCTCAGAGAAGGGCCTTTGCTTCCCCACCAGTAACTTTTTGTGTTTTACTCATTTACTCTCAGTACCCACTTATCATAGTTTTCTGTCTCACCTCCTGCACTGCTTGACGTGAGTTGAATTCCTTTAAAAATCATCAAAGTATTTCCTGAATCATTGAGGTATTTGACTATGTGTAAATTATTTTCACTAAAATTCACACCCAGTCCACAAAAAACATACTAGCTGTGAAGCATGGAGACATATCAGTGATCAAAGTGAAACTTCCCACTTCTGCAAGAAGAATTTTATTTCTGGCAGATATGGCTTGTGTTGTGATAGGCTCCAATGCAGTTGTGATGTCTACAAAAATGTACAATATTGTGTTGTTGCATGAATCGTGACCATTTGAAGGTCTTTTAATTTAGGTCTAAATTTTTGCCTGAACTTTCATTGCATATCAGACTCATTTTGGCTCCAATAGCATGTCTGATCTACGCAAAATTAAGCAGACATAGCTTTTAAATTATCCCACTGAGGGTCTATGATTGTCTTATATCAACAAGAAAGGAAAGGAAAATAACTGCGCTATTTGCAGCTGTTTACTTGGAGAGAGTTTTCTGAAGACTCTGCTCACAGAACAGCAGCATAACAATTTAGGCAATATGACTTTGAAACATTTTGACTACGACTGACATCTTTGACTATGACATATGACTTAAGAAAGATACAGGTATTTCTAAATGTCTGGAAAATTGGGAAGTCAAATAAAATGTGAAAATAAAAATCATAGATTCACAATTTATCATTCCTACCAATTTTATGTGTCTACTAACACACAACACAAAGCTAGAAAACAGGCGAATTGGAAGGTCACTGTTACTACTCCAAAATACCTTGCAAACAGAAACTAATTAATGTAAGGGGGTGTGGGGGGCGGGGGAAGTCTACTGCATGTCACCTAAAGAAATGCTGCCATCGGTAAATTAAAAATGTACGGCCTGAACTGCATAGCATCTGCCTGCCTAAATCTATGTCTGTAAGTAGTGTGGTAGACCAGAGAACTGAAACAATGGATCACAGATGGGTCATAACAAGTATGCTAATGTTAATTATACAAATCTAAAGAATGTGCAAGCCCTGAAAATCTGAGAATAAGCCTCTAAGATGAAGATATGTCCTAGATTACACTATTTAATTTCCTTGCTTAATAGTTACAAGTTACTTGGTGATACAAGGTGTATGTAGGGATATGGAAAATAATTATTATTTAACATTTGTTCGTGGTTTATTTCACCTCTATCTCTCCATCACTAGCAACAGGGAGAAATAGATTGAGTAAAATGAGAATTGGACTTCAATAAAATGGAACTTCTCGAGTTTAAAAAAACATTGTTCAATTTTTTCACTCATTTTTTCAGGGCCTTTCTGCTTACTAGTTCTAGTCTAAACAGGAAGAAGGGCTGGAAATAAAAGAGCATGTAGGTCAACTTGAAAGAGTTCTGACTAGCACTTAGTGTTTAGTTATTTGCCAAAAAAAGACTTTTAAACACATCTAGACTTGCCTGCATTTGGTTGTATGTATGAAAAAGCTGAATAAATGACTAGTATTTTTCTTGCATAGTTATTTTTCTTACTGTCACTTCACATTTTAAGGCACTTTGGGGCTTGCTTTTTAATAATATGAGTGCCATTTTTCAAATATGTTTAATTATCTTGAATGGGAATGTTTTGTTCTGCTACTTACTCAGACTTTGGTGGCAATTTTATTTACTTATGTACCATTTCCCATGTCACCCTGAATTATTAAAAAACCCTCACAATACATTTGTCTTAAACAGCACCCTTAGTTGCTGGGCCCAAATCCTACTTTCTCTTGTCGTAAGCAGCTTTTTCTTTTGCTTTTTATTTATCACACTGTTCAAGATGTTTGAATCTTGAGTTGTCTGTCCAGGGAGGATCATTGGGCAGTTTGTGTCCTATTTGAGAATATTCTGTAAGTAAGGATGACTTTAGCCACAAGTGAACAAGAGTAGGACTTGCTGAGGGCTGGCAGATAAAGATGAAGGTGTTTGATATCACAGATCATGTGGAAAAGTCAGCAAATAGCATGGCTCCAAGTGTGTCCTGATTTCAGCACGCTGGCCCCACCTGTAATCACTGCTGCTTCGCTCAGTTGAATGTTTCATACTGCAGAGAAAGAGCTGTGTTGTTCACCAGCAAATGGCTGTCATGAAAATCACTATGTCTACTCTGGTGCATTTCTTTTTAACATGGCAGCAGCTTTGGTAAACCCTGTTTACTGTTCTCTGGCATGCAGATGAAGTTTAAAACAAAAAGATTGCTATCCCTTCCCTCTTTCTCTTTTCTCCTCTCTTTCACCAATCCCTTCCTCTTCCTTTCTAAAATATTCCCTGTGTATGTTTAGACTGCTAGAGAGACTGGCAGATGTCAGTAATATAATACTAATACATACATGCATGGATCTCCGATTCGGTCCTTTTACATTTAAACATAGCCAGGTGCGCTTTGCTCACACAGTAATCCCCTTTATAGTTCCCAAATGTCAATTACAGTTTGGTTAACTAAAAGGCATTAGTGATCTATGAAAATGAATTCTAGTCTGTTGAGCTAGATGTGATTCATCATATTTCTGACTGGAGAATAAAGTGGTTAGTTGGCAAGATCCCGCTCATGATATGACACGGCTCTTCCTTCTTTGACAGGCTATGCTTTGTGTGGTGAATGGATCCGTTTTCCTAAGACTTACCTTCAATATACCAATAGGAAACAGCACAGTAATCTATAACTTCTTTCTTATTTGCACCAGTGTTGCAGCTGGTGATTTTCCTATTGTTAAAGACAATCAGCAAGTAAAAAAATGGTATTCAGGAAAGCTCTTATCAGTTAGACTTAGCTCAGCTGAAAATTTACTGCATTTTTATTGGCAGGTGATTCGGCCTTTCATCATGGATTAATTACACCATAGGGTCAGTCTGTCTTATACAATAGAACTGCTTCTGCTCACAGAGAAAACAACTAAAGAAGGTAATAACATAAATGGAATACAGTGCCACTCTGAACAGCAACCAGTAGCAGAGAAAATTAAAAACTATGATCCATTCTTCACAATTTACCTTTCCAAGCCATAAAATCAGAGGAAAGAGTTAAAGGAAGTCTGGTTTGATTTGGGGTATACCCTGGAGTTTTCAAGTTTGGCAGATAACAGGCTTTCTGTCAAAAGTCATTTTATCTTTTACTGTATTCCTGGAACGGGGTGCACTGAGATCCTGAAACTTCCAAGGAGGGCTGAACAAAACTGGGAAGTCAGCAGCACCCTCCCAGTAATGATTAGTTTTCATTTCCAAACATCTGGCAAATGATGTATATTTTCTTTCCTGCTGCTCTATATGATTTAAATTCTACCTGAAAATGTTATTCATCTGGGCTGGGGCAAAACCAGGCTCTTCTGTACAAAGCTGAAGTTGTCATTTGTGCTGCAGTTAAGGAAAACTCCAACCATTTTTCAGGTGGACACAGATGATTCTCTCGCATAGGATCGCAAAGCACTCTGCAACCGGTAATGAATTTTGCTCAAGTCTTTGAACGAGGTAAAAAACAAAGTTGAGCTGTGCTTAGTGCAACAAAGCGCTGATGAAGTGCTGATTCAGTCCTCACTCCTCAGTGAGAGTGCGCCTTATCGCTCAATATGCAGAAGTGATGAAAAGGATCTCTTGAATTTATAACACTACTTTGTTCTATATTAAAACTGAGTGATGAAGGATCTTGTAACCCAGCTATATTACTTAATCTAATTGGAACTATGCTCTCAGCTATCTCATTACTTAATAAATACCTAGAACTTTGGTACCTTCATCTTCAAATCCTGAGTAGTTAATTACTAATTATACACTCAGTCTCCATTTCTTTAAGTTAAGGGTCCATCTGCATAGCACATATATTGTGCTTCATTCCTTTTCTTACACAATAGATTCCAACACCAAAGGCAGAGCGCTCGAGATTTTTATGCAGACGAAGAGGATGTAACTCCTAGACATCATACATAAACCAGCTCTGCCCTAGAACAGCTATACAGTGGCTGCTAGCCTTAAGGTACAACAGGGGACAGATGACTCGCCCACCATCTCTGGGTGAGCAAAATAGAATATACCTCTGTGGAGCAGGATTGTAGACTTTGTTGCTGGAGAAATCTAAGGTGTGAACTTTTTTTTAATTGGCTTTTTTAACCAAATAGGTAAAACATCTGAAAATCAGAATGTAGCAGGTTATATGCTTTATATCAGCTACTAAACTTGTTAATCAAATTAGCTGCCAAGGTGGTTAATCCATGTATATCACATCTGTGTTTGGAGTAACTTTTTTAGAAAGGTCAATGTGAGAAGCTTTATGATCTAGTCTGATTTAGGATTTGGCTCAGAGATGTGCATTTTTTAAATAAAGCAGACATTATTCTTATAATAAGATTTTTCATATATTAATGTTCTCATAATAGGGCTAGAATCTATATAATGTCATAGAGTTAAACATGTTCTGGTCAAGGAATATGACTGCAAATGCAGATGCTGAGGATTAAATTAGCTATTTGCTTTTCTTTTGGAGCAACATTTCAGTGGCTGCTTTGCGTATATATCATTTAACTCCCCGCAGCAAAAAAGTTCAATAACAATATTTATTCGAATATCATATTATGTCTTCAAACAATGCTGAAACTCCATACTGATTACATTTCTGCCAGTTGCATCACCTCCTGCCAATATGAGAATCGAGACAGCATGAAAGACAGGTCAGAAAATTCAGTAGACATCTCTCCTTTTTTGACACCTCTTGCCCTTATTTGTTGTGACTTCAAAAGAGAACTGCTAGAGCAGCTGAGAATAAAGCTACCTGGACGAGGGAACTACATGGTTCAAGGCTGCTCCCCATCAGTGACGGCAGAAAAAAAGATCATATTAGTCACCTGTATTCAGCTGAAAATATTGGCCTGTAAACATGACCCTCCACCCCACAATCACATGAGGGTCCATGAGAATGTCATGGACCAAGCAGATGAACGTCATGGACTCAGCAGATACAAAAAAACAGAGCTGGCACAGCAAAATTTTGCAAATAGATTTAAATGAACAGAATCTGTTTCCTGAACAAGTCATTTAGAAAGTGCTGTCTCTTTTAAATCTTCGTGACAGCTTATGTTTGGACATGGAGGGACTGAGTAGGTGGTTGTATTTTTGGATGATGGTGGGATTTGGAAGAACAACTGGACTTAACCCACTGCACATTTGGGGAATTTGATTGAAAGTATCAGCCACCACCTGGAAAGGGAACTTCTCAACATGAAGATTAAGACCTGCGATAGGTGGAAGAAACTCCAGCAATAATGCCTAAAGGTCTCATTTTTCACTGTGTCTTTCAGTCTGTCTCTTATGACATTCTCTACTTGAACAGCGATGAAATGCTTCACAATTGCCTGTAGGGCTGGGAGGGAGAGTCCTTTGCTTTTAGACGTAGTAAACCAAGAGCAAGGCGTGAGCAGCTGGGCAGGAAAAGGTCACATTTTCTTCAAAAAGCTGTAGCTTCAGTTGCAGGTTTAGAAATTAACTGCTTTCTGTCTTACAGAAGTCACATGGGGAAATCGATTTTTCTTAAATAATAGTGTATGACTCCTGTCAATTCTTGCTATTTTTAAAACTTGTTAGATAATTAGCAACGAGTAACATTCCAAACAAGGCTACAAGGAGTAAAGAAAAATGCCTTTGCACTGGCACTGACTGGTTTGTCAGTGCAGGATATAACATTGCATGCTGTTACAAACTTGTGCAAATATTGGTCTGTAAGTTTTCCGACATTTCTTGGGAGTGGAGAAAGAACGAGCCTGCATGTGGCATGTCTGTGGTATAGAAGACATACCGCTCTGACATTATTGGTGGATAGTGTCTCTAGATATAGTTCCAAAGCAAAATTGTACTAAGGTTGTTAAAATACTTTCTACAATTCATACTAGCAATGAATGATGGTTTTTCTGTCGTCTTTCTTGCCATGTGTGAAATGAGTCTCTACCTCACTGACTCCAGCTGCTCACCTGTGACCGTTTCTGTTGCTTTGCACGATGAAGGCTGTAAAGAGTTGTGCTGTGGCAGCCTCTCCGCAACATAACTACTGTGTCCAGCAAAACCACAAGATCGCCTGCTTGGATGGGAAGCTATATTTTTCCAACTCCTTTTCAAAACCAACAGGCTGGGGATGCTGTCCTGATTACTAGTTATCTTACAAGTTTTGGAAAAAATCAGTGAGATTTGAGTTTCATGCTTTGTACTATCTTGTACTGGAAGTTGCAGCAATGAGGAAGGTTTTCATACATGAAAGTCATACCCTTTTCTCTGTAAATTCCATTCTGAAGCATGTTTTAAGCTACAATGATGCTGCTGAACATTGCAGTCACAGGTTAAAGCTCCAGCCAGAAAAAAGCAGTATCTCTTTGACCGTTTCTTTCTTTCAAGCCATTAATCATGTACCTTGTCTTGGTGTAGCGTGTAATAAACTGTCAACACTGGTAGACAAATGTCAGAGCAGGCTGCTGACAGACCAGAGCAGCCCAGCAAGCCTTATCTGCAAATAAACCATGACTTAATTTTTTTCTCTCTTAGGGAAGGAAATAGTCCTCAGAGACATCTACACACTGATTAAATTGGCAGCAGGTGACTCCTGAAATGTGAATTTAGTCAACTATTAAAATGCAGTTTTCCTGGGACGTCGTAACACAACACCTGTATGACATGTACACTTATATTTATCTGGCTTGTGTTTGCTAGTGTAAGTATTTGCAAATAATTTCTAACAAGCTAATTACATTACAATTGCAGAACTGAAAGAGTTTTGAGATCTGTAAACTAAATGGAATTGTAATGTAATTAACTTGTTAGAAATTATTTTTGTTAATGTCTTCTATGGCATGAAATCAAAAGCATTAGTACATGCTTGGAGGGTGACACCACTGAGGTAAAGATAATTCCTTACTCTTTTGAATTTTTTTTTTTAAATGAAGGAGCTGTGTTTCATCCTCATTATTACCATATTTTTGCATTGCACCACTGCATAGCTGTGCAACCTGGTGGCAAATTGGCTCAGTGTAGCCAAATATTTGCTTCCATGTTTGTAAATGTAGCTGAAACATACTTCACCCAAGACACTCGGTTGCAATGAGGACCCTTAAATATTCGGTTGCAAAGTAATTTATTTGTACATAAAAATTAGAGGTCAATGACCAAGAATGATGCTAGTAATTAAGCATATAGGATGGTTCATATTTGTAGGCAATTTATTTCAGCTTTATATGTTCCACAAATTTAGAGTGTGCTGTGTCAAAGCACGCAGATATGCAGGGGCAAGAGGACACGGCAAATGAGCTTGCAGGAAGCCTGTTGTACCATGTCAAAGAAAGAGGAATAGCCTCAACTTTTCCTCATGGTTTTTGTTTTAAGAATATTTCAAAAGATATTTTCTCACAATTGTCCCGCTGAGTTACTGAGTTGAGCTCCACAGCTAGAAAAACATTTTTAAAAATGAAGAGTTATTGCTACTAATTAATGATTAAGACTAATCAGTTCATCTTTTTCACCACTGTTGTAAGAGGCCAATTCAGAAAAAAAATATTTCCTATCGTTAGAATAAGCAGAAAAAATACCCGCACTAACATCCTAAGAATTTTTTTATGGGCTTTTACATAACATTATTTTTTTTCAAGTCAGTTTGAAGAAAGATGAAGTATTTTCCATGTTAATTCAAAGGCTGAGCACCTTATTGAGCAGTTCCACAAAGCGACATTATGTAAAAGCCCCGGAGCAGTTCATGGGCTTGGACCCAGCATTCATCTAGTATTCCAGGTCATCTACCAGACAGATAATTAAAGGAAGAGGTTGGCTAACATATATGGTATTTCCTCCGAATACTCTCTCATTTTATGACTATTTTCAGCTCAGAGAATTTCCTGAGGCAAATATGATTTAGGAATACCACGTAGTTAAAGCAGGAGGCATCTTTTTCCATTTGGCATTCACATTCATTGCCTGAGAACAAGTGCCCTGGTTCTTTCTTTCAAAAAGAAAGTAAATGTATTTATAGATTTAAGGAGAGAGCATGAAGCAAGATGCCAAAACCTGGTTATTTGCAATCTCTCATGTCTTGGCTACCTGGATTCGGTCTCCTCTCTACCGCTTGTCCCTCATAGGCAAGTCACAGGCTATGAGCTTTTCTAGGATACCTCCATGGTGAAGCAATGCCATCACTATAATACTTACGAATGAGAAAGAAATAGAAATCAAGCATGATGCTGAAGCAGAGTATTTGGAATGGTAAGTGGAGAATCAGCAAGCCTCTGCTCCACTCCTGCTCCAGCAACTTATTCATGCTGTCTTGTGACCGTCTAATTCAAAGTACAACTCCCACCACTGCCTCCTGCAGACACGATTTGTAACAAAGCAGCATCTGCTTATGTACAGTTTGTGTAGGATCTGATCCACCAGGCATGCTCAGAGGACACCTACGGCATCAAGCCCTGCAGGTGAGACAGGCAAAGGCACGCCTGTCTTGTGGTTCCCATAGGACATGAGTAGGAGGTAACTGTCATATCCTATCAATACTGAGATGCCAAGGCTCATGGCCAAGGCAGATTATTAGTCAAATTTTCATTAATAAAAGGCTTTTGCTGCCTTGGAGACAAGGTGACACCAAAGAGGGGTTTGGAGGATCACAGTTTTGGAGCTCGATGTCTAAGTCCTTCTTCAGAAGCCAATAGGTTTTTTTGAATCTATACCTAAAGTCTCGTTTCATTCTAGTACTACGAATTCTGTATATACATATTGACTGCAGTATAAGCATAGCTTCTTTGCTATGCCCTTTGTCATGCAAAAGATAAGGCCGGGGGATGAGGTTTATTAATAAATCACTCTGGGAAAAGCTACATGGTGTAGACTTTACAGACGGAACAATTTAATTCTGTTCTCCCTCACAGCCCATAGCAGCAGCTCTGCTTTGTCTTACAAGCTGCACAATCTGCTTGGACCCCAAGCACTTAGACCTTAGCTGGGGTAAGCCTGAGGCAGCTCTATTCAGTGCCAGTCAGTTGTTAGAAGTTGGTTTCTATCAACAGAAGAGAGAAGCTGCTAATGAAGTGCAAAATGATCTTTTCCTCACTGCTGCTTCCATCTTGCACCTAAAAGAGTTTGATTATACTTGAGATTCCAGTGTGTTTCACAGACCCTTGCCTAGGAAGTGTGTCAGTTCAGCCTCTGTCTCAGGGAAGGCCGGTGTGCACAGATTACCCTGTCAACTTTCAAAACCACACCACTCATGCCACTAATGCCTGACTGAAAAATACATAACAGCTATTTCTCAGCTGTCTTGCATTTTATGTAGGCATTTCTACCTATGCTAAACAGATAAAAATATTGCAACCAGTGGGGAAATACTAATTCAGTGTCGTAACAGTTTTCACTCACCTGCAAATGTAGGTGTGATTCAAGAAGCAAAGTACATGCTTATTATATCCTCTGAAGCAGAAATATATGAAAAGACACAACAGAAATGTTTATTGTCCCAAGGTTTGGCCCCATAAAGTGCACCTGAGTGTCTCGAGAACAGCGTCCTCATTTATGGATCCTTTACAAGGATCAAGACACATCAGAGCAAAGATAATTTTGGGGCCATATGGTGATCTGGAAGGGTGGAGTGATGTCCAGCACATGCTGATCAGACTGCCAGCATATAAGCCTAGAAGGTCTTTTTTCTTCAGTTATTGATTCAGTCTTGAAGAAGTGATAAACATAACCGTGGTTTTGTTGCTAAGCTTCCCAATGCCAAGTGTATTGAAAAGTCAAGACATCCCTTACCTACATTTTTTAAAAATTAGACAGATAAGTCTTTCTGAACTCAAAGCTTGTATATCACTTTCAGAGGTTTAGATAGTTTAAAGTCTATTTACTGATCACTTCAAGTCTATGTTGATTATGTATGTCAAGTCCAATAGCAACAAATCCTAAATATCATAAACAGTCTAATAATAGCCTTGTCTGAGCTCAGTTCTTTACAGCTGATACATATGAGAACATGAGAACAATAAATACTGATATCCTAAGTACGGGCCAACCCCAGGCTCCAGTCAAAAGTGCACAGACCTGAACATCTTCCTGTCTGAATCGGTGTGGCTATTCAGCCACCAGCTCTGAAAACTACCTGTTCTAACTGTCCCTTAGTCAGCTGAATCAGCATCCCATGCACTGTGGTCACAAATCAAAGCACTTAGGAAGGTACAAGGGAAGTGGTGAAAGGACATTAAGCCCGTTCCAGTGGCGACCCAGTTGTCCTGAGTTTTCTGTAGCAGACAGAAACCTACTGTTCATAATCACTTGATCCTCTGTGTCATTACAATTTTTCCTATTCTTTGGTGGACTTCAGTGCAACACTGTTCAATAATTTGTTTTCCTGACTTGCTAATACTAGGAATATACACTGGAATCTTGTACCTCTAGAGGAGGTATACATCCCAGCTCACTGGGATTTATCTCCATCCTTATAAGTGGCATTACTACAGCAAATGGCTGTAGGTTATCAGCAGGTTTCCCTAACACAGTTACTAGTAGGTACAAGCAATCCAGCACATCTTTTCCTTTTGCAAACTATGCCTGTTTGGGAGTCACAGGGCAGTGTTTATGGATGCGAATAGGAAGGGAAAGTCAAAGAGACCTTTTACAATCTTGGTCCAGTCCTAGCAGAGGTCTTTGAGTTCAGAGAGTCCAATAATGCTGGAGTGTCAGCACTGATCATCTGTCAAAGAAGTGAGGAGGACAACATCATGATTTCTCCAGTGAAAGTACAGACACCCCCCTCCCCCCTCTTCTCCCCAGAGTTCTGGGGGTTGTAGTGACATATGCTCCAGGGGCTGGAGTGCCACTCACCCTAAAACCTTTGCTTGTACTACTGCACCAGAAACGTCCCTTAACAACTGCCTTCTTTGGAAGACAGTTGGTTTTGCCATTGTCTCTTATTTTATTTTCGCTATGGTATTAGCTATCCCTTCTGGTTTGTAAGCTCTGCATGTCCTGCTGTGTATTCACTTTTCCAGGTCACCTACAACTAAAGAAAAATGACCACTCCAGAGCTCTCCTCTTAACAAAATTCCACCTGATTCTTAACTCTTTCACGCTTCTCTCTCTAAACATTATTAAGCTATTGCTTATTGATTAACATTGACTTGCACTTTGCAACCTTAAATGTTTGTTCTACCTGAGACACCCCGCTGGACAACATCATAAAGACCAAGTATATTACATCTGACTCTTCACCCATATCCCTTCTGATGCAATGTTCACAAAGGCATTAATCAGGTTTGTTAACCAGGCCTGCCCTTTTGCAACAGACGTCTGAGAATGAGATCTGTAGCTAATTTAGCAGAAGCTGACCTTTCAGAGCAGGCCAGAAACCCAGTGGAGCATGTTAAGTGTGGAAATGGAGGAAAGGACCCACACTAAAACAGTGGAAATGAGGGGAGACCTGTGTAAAGCCTTTGGCTGAGTTCCGTTACATTGCACATTGGGATGGAAACCCAGTCCGGCATGAAATAATCATTGCGCTACTTAGTAATATAACAGACAATCCAAGGAGTTTTGCTCTGTGTCACCTGGAAGCCATCATAGGTATGACCTAGTCATAAGAAAACTACATTTATTTCAAGGAAACGAGAACCATTTCTCTACTACTTTCCTTGGGAAAATACAGGAAATATTCATAGACATTCAAATTTTAACAGTATTCTAAGTATTAGAAAATAAAAATTTTAGTAATGTACTGAAATAAGACCACAATTACTTTGGATATGCTTATAAAGAGGCTTATGTTCCTGATGCAATTAGTGGATCACGTCCCCAGCTCCAGAGCTGCCAACGCCATCGGTTTTAGTGTTTCAGCAGGTGATAATTTCACATATACCAAGGAGATGCACAAATAGGGAGACTGGGAGCTCCAGATCCTTTCTGCTATTCGGGCTTTTGAGCAGTGCACATTTCTCACAAATAAAACGTTCTTGACTGTTTGACCACTGTACAAGCAGCCCTGTAGGAGGCCACCCCTCTGGTTCCTGGTTCAGTGCACGTGGAGGCCAGGTGAACACATGTGACCATCACCTCCACGGATGACCACCGACTGGCCTCCTGCCTTCTCTGAAAGCCGGGATTTGGTTTCTATGGCAACACTCTCCTTGTGGCATCCACCCCTGGGAGGGAAAGGCTGGAGGGGTTGCCATGGAAACCATGCTCACCTGAAGCATCAGTAGGGCTGGTCTCTTCCCCACCTTTTGACCCCAAAATGTCCTGCCATGAAGCTGACATAAGCCCTAGGCAGGTGCTGCTCTCTCCCACCCTCTTCCCACGGCAATGCCGGCCCCAGCTCTCACTGGGCTCGCAGCAGCTTCACCAGCCGTGCAGGGTCAACCTGATGGGAAACCTTTTACTGTCACAGCCCTGCAGCTCACGTCCAGGGACACAGACAGTCATCAGAGAGAGTAATGCGAGGGTAGTTTCTCTTCTCCAGGAATGGTGGAAATAGAAAGTCACTGGTTCTGCTGGTGGAATTGCTCAGTAAGTTGATGTAGGAACATGTAGCAGTGGGTGCATGGCTACTTGGCAGTAGATACACTTTCTCAGCCCAGGCTTGGCCTGAGAATAGAACAACAGCAACTAAAATCACCTTTCCCCCAAGAAATACTTCCTGTATTACATTATTCACATTCCCAAAAACTCCAGAAGGTGTGAGTTTTTTCAGATGAGTCTGTTGTGGGAAGGAATTGTCTGAACCAATTCGATAGAATGGCTGTAGTTAGAAAATATGGGAAAATATTTAACACACCAAATACTCTATGGGATGTTAAAATACGTAGAAGTGCTTTTAGCACAGCTATCTGAACAGAAAACATCCAAGTTATTGATTCTACAATTTAACAAAGCTCAGCTATTGCTTATTCCTGGAATATCTGAGCAAAGTGACTGGTTCTAAAGGATCTCTCCTCTACCAGAGGGAGCATCTGGGGATTTTGTGTAATAGGATAGTCGAGGAGTTTGCAGGTATAGTCTGAAGAATCAGAATACTGATACTGCTCAGGATTTAGGATTGTCAATAGTTCATGTGCATACTCTGAGATTACAAATGCCTCCTCTGACACTAATTCTGAGAAATGTATAACGAGGTCAACCACTGCTGAATCATCAAAGGGACAGAGAATGGGGTCTCCTCAGGGATAAGTGACTTCGTATACATCTTAACTGTTGTTATACATTTGCTGATGCTTACCTAAGAGAAGCAAAACACGTAACTCCAGATGATCTCACATAGAATCATAGAATTATTTAGGTTGGAAAAGACCTTTCAGATCATCAGCTCCAACCATTAACCTACCACTGCCAAGTCCACCACTAAACCATGACCCTAAGTGTCACATGTACACGTCTTTTAAATATTTCCAGGGATAGTGACTCAACAACTAATCAAGGGAGGAATTTACAAAAAATCCCAGATCAAGAATTCTGAGTTGTATCTTCTATTAGAGACATATTTCTATCTTATCATACCTTTAAATGTAGAACTCCTCTTGTTCTTTAAGTGGTATTACTGTGTAATTAGTTGTCTGGAACATGCTTACAGTAAACTAGAAATCATGCTCTAATCTTACCCTAAAGGTCATTATTTCATTTTTAATTGGATAGATTTCAATTATATTTCACATTGGGATCAAGCACTTCCCAAATAGTCTCAAAGCCAATCTTTCTTCTTTGCTCTCCTCTGTGTTCTGTGGCAGATAAAATTGGCTCACAGTATGACATAAAAGATATGCAAACGATCTTCTTCACTAGACTTTAAACTTCACCTCTGGAGAAACAAGAACTTCTTTGTGTAGAAACCTCAAATCATAATGTTCTCTGTATTACTGAATACAGAGAACTGCCTACAGTCTTTGATCCAGTAGATGCTTAAGGTAAGAATATACAGTTATTTCCGGAAATCAGTCATCTAGACCTGTCTAAGCAGAAGCTGCTGAGTTCCCCCTTTATTTTCTTCATCCATTTTCAAAACCTGACTGTTCTTTTGGCCTTTACAATGCCTGGAGCAGAGTTAAATAAATTTAGTTATGTGCTGTATGAAAAACTTCTAAGTTTGTTTTCACTTGATATAATTTATTGTTTCCAGTTTCTTCTGCTGTAAAATACAAGATCCTTATCACTTTTAAACCATTAATTATTTTACAGGTTTTAATTATGGGCTTCTGTGGTAGAGTTGGCTACATATCTTTTTCTGAAGTTATCAGGTGGATATGCCTCCTGTCAAGCCTTCCTTTCTTCTGGCAAAACACCTAATCTAAATAGTGCTGGTCCTAGCTGTAACTCTGCTAGGACTAGAAGAAACTCCATTGCAATCAAAGTACATTGATTTCAGTCCATGAACCTTTCCTGAAGAACTTCCAGCCTAAGACTGGAGACAGAACCAGCAAGATGACAGTGCCACTAATTAAGGTACATACATATGTCTTCAGATGGGTCCATTTATTTAGGTGATTCAAGTTTCTTAGCTTGGTGTCACTGGTGCAGCAGAAGGAAGGTTTTAGGAGGGAATGAAAGTAGAGAGGTGTTATGGTGTACTCTGTGTAATGAGACAACACAGAATGGTATTTGGAATAAAGGTTGGAGAAGTATCCAGACATGCCCCCGTTAACACTTCCTAACTCATATCTACTTAGAAAAAGTGAGTTTGTTACAAATTTTATCAGAGTAAGGAACTCAAGGACAAACTCTTCAGTGAGCAGCTTGAAAGAAAGCAAGCTACTTGAGTGCTATGTGATGTAAAGAACAAAAATGAACAGATAATTAATCTTTGCAATATCAATCTTCCACAGGAACATCGATATTGATAAAAAGACTGTTTTAATTTAGGTACAACACAGAGGACAAATTCATATTCAGAAGCAAGTTAATCTATAGCCATTTCTAAATGAATGATGAAATTACTTATCTTCAAAGTAAGAATGAACCATTAGAAGATTTCATTTCAATACACAACAACACTTGCTACTAATACCAAATTCTCTATGTTTTAAAGCTGCATAAATGCTTTATAAAACAATGCTCTGAAGCAAATTATAGGTTAATTTAAGTGACCATCATAATTCTGGATTATAACAACCTTTAGGCAAAGTTTGGTTGTGTACCTGTTGCTTTTTTTGTTTGAATAATTATATAGACTGGAATAACGTATATAGATAAATTATATATACATGAACTAAACATTTTAGAAAATTTATCTTGATTTTTCTGAGGCCTGTATTTCTCTGCCTAAGATGTCAGTGTGGCATATCCTGTTTCAAATGCAGATATTCTGCTCCTTCTACAAAATAAATGGAAAACAGACATTAATAAAAGAGACCTCTGACTAAGATTTCAGTCCTCTGAAATTTTCATGTGGGAAAACCGTCATTGCTGCCATCCTGCATCTAATTTGATCTACTTTGCAGATTAAACACAATGGAATTTGCAATTATACATATTTACATGTAGGGGACAGTAGATAACATCATAAACTCATTAGAACTAACACAATAGAAGTGGGAACACGACACGTCCCTGTACAACAAAGCTCCAGTTAATTCCTCTGTTGCGTTTCTCTCCTGGTCCGTACATGGATAGCACAACATACTCATTTCTAATCAGCAAATTTTAGATCAATTTTGAAAGAAAAATTTCACAGTTAATTTGGAGTGGGGAGCTGGAGTATAGCAGAAAGAGCAATGAGCCCCTCCTGTGCAACAACAGCAAGTGGACAGCAACAGAAACGAGGCAGAATATTGAGAAATCATAAATGAGAGAGGTTTGGACAAAGGGGAGGAATAATGTGGGGATTTAAAGGGGACAGACACAAGACTTACAGCCAGCAGGATCACATCACCTACCTGAAATACTTTTGCCAAATTGTCAAAGAGGGCTTGACCAGCACTGACTTTGTGCTTCACTCCCCTCACTGTACCATTTTTGCTGAGGATGTTGACTCGCTTTGTACCAAATCCCCTCTCTTTAGTGGCTCTGACTAAAATGAGCAAGTCATCCTGCTCATTCTCATTTTCGTCGCACTCAGACCCTACGTGTCCATTCTGCTGCCCATCCACTTCGCTCAGCCGGCTGGTTTGGTCAGTCTCCGAGCTACCGGTGTACTCGGAGTCCAGAGAGTCGGCAGCCTCCCCATCTGCATAGACCTCCTTCAGCACCCTCCCGCTGTGCGAGGACGCGACGCGGAATCGAACCTTCCTCGACAGCCTCTCGCTCTCCACCTTTATCTCGCTTTTAAACATCGCCTCTTCCATTGACATAAGCAGTTTGCATTGTTCCAGCGTGGTGCCCATTGCATTTGCCAGTTTGTCACACTTAACAACAATATCAGCGCTGTTTTCTGTTGACAGGCGTTCTCATATTAAACTAAAGAGGGTTCCCAAGAAGCTACACTGCCGTTCTGCAGTTAATAATGGATGTGTTTGTGCTATGGTTACCTTTAAACTAAAACCCGTAAAATGATCTCATCAATTAAATATTAAAAAGCCATTGTGTACTTTTTAGCACTGAGGAAGAAAGCAAGAAAGGGAGAAATTACATTCATTGATTAAAATAAAAATTGAAACCTACACATGATAAAACCAGTAACAGAAATTATATGAGTTTATACGAATGCAGTTTTTGTTTGCTGAGAAAGGCAAAGAGAAAGAGTACTTCACTGTTTGTATACATTACACTTCAGGGGAAAACCGCAAAATTCAGCCCTGGAGTCAATGATGGGCACATTTCTTTCACCAAAACACTCAATTTCCCTACCAGCCAGACCTCATTCACTGAAGTTTGCTTTTTATATAAGCTCACAGAGATTCAGCGGGGAGCTCTGACTTGTGTTTTGTGATGCTGGCCTTTGCACAGACTGGCAGAGCAGTGGAGAAGCAATTAGTCACAATTTGTTGCACAGAATAACACAGTGTTATTAAATAAAACCGAGCCACACATAGTACCACACAGTAACCACAGCCTCTGTTCGGTTTTATCAATTAGTCAAGGGACTGGGCCAAGGGAAACTGAACAAAGGAACAGGAGAAAGCTAATTAATTGAGGCAACAAGGACCAAACAAAGAAAAGAGAGTAACGTGGATTCAACCACAGGGGAAGCCAATTCCCTTATCCCAAACAAGTCACAAGAAGAGGTTGACACAGTGTTAGGCACCTGGCTCTAGATGTAAAAATAACAAACCCACATTTGAGGCAGACTATGTCTACTCAATATTGTGTAGTAGCATCTTAGATCCCCAAGCAGGTTCTGAGTTTGTGTGATGATCCCTACTCACGGTGCTATTTCTGCATTTTCTCCATTTAAAGTAAAATGCAAAGCATTCCTTCGAGCAGCATCGAGAACTCCACCCCCTTCTCACTTTTCTGGCAAATATTCCCTACATACTCTCTAGAGCATCATTTTTTCTCTAGACTCATGAATACTGAATTGCTTCCTGAAGCCTGTTACCCGCTGACAGCTGTAGGCATGAGCCCCTAGATGTTCAGCCAACCCAGAATGGTAACGCCCGTGGTCATGAGCAGCTACAGAGCTTCAAGCATCCGAGGAGGCTTTCTGGACAAGGTTTTGGAAATGCAGGCTCAAATCTTTTAGCAATTAGGTGGGAATTACTGTGACTTTCTTTTGAACACGAGACATGAAAATACTACTCTTAAGCCCAAGTAAAATCACAGTTTTTGTGACTGAACTCTAAAATTACTTATTTTCTATCTACAAAATAGAAAATCAAATTGTTAGTGGCATTTCATAGCATTCATGGTTGCCACACTTCTTTCTAAAATGAGGTGATTCACTGTATTATCAACTACTATTATTCACACCAAAAAAAAAAAAAAAATAGGTAAAACTAATGTTACAAGAGATAAAATGCATTGCTACTCATCTTTTAGAGAAGAAAAAAAGTTTGTAACAAAGTCTGTACTAATATTGAATACAGCTATAAGAGTTCAATCACACTGTGATATAGCTGCTTGACCACAGAAGTTTTGACAATAAATACAGTTCATTATTACTAAAAACTGACTTTAAAACCTATAGTAATGAACTTTTTTTAAATTCAATAATAAAACTCAAATGCTTTGCAATCAATTGCCACAGGTAAACAAATCTGAGCTTCTATAACAAATATTTTGCACAACACTTTTATAATATTTTTATCTCCTTCAATTGGCGCTATATATTCTTTAACATAGGAACTATTTTATGCCTATTGCAAGCAATGGGCAAGCTTGTATTGTCTGTAGTGTAAAGGATTTGATGCTACCTTAGTGGTTTTAAAAAATTAATATATCATTGAATAAATGCAGAATTAATCAGTACCATATTTTTAAAAAAGTCCAAACACTTGTTCTCTCATAGTTAGGAAATTAGATCATCATTTAGTTTCATGGCAATTCCATTATACACTGGGAAATATTTTTATGTCTGGTTATGAGAAATGAGAAACTGTAAGCACAGTTTTCTCTGCAGAAAAATACTTAAGCGCAGTGGAGAGTGCCCCTTGACAGAGGTGTTTACGCAGGTAAGATTTCATCTTGATGTTCCAGCTGCCGTCCTTCTCTGAGCAAACGTGACTTTGGGGGTAAGAGCACATAGCCAGCAGGAAACAGATTACAGACTCCAAGCTGGTTATGTCCATGGCATAAGACATTTGAAAGTTCAAAGACCTGAAATGCACATATTCGTACCATCTGCTGGGTGCATGTTCTCAACAAAGATTGAAAGAATGGAATGTGACTAAACATCTCTGCCCCTCCTGTAGAATAGAATTTGTAGTAAATGCTGACACTAACTCCACTTACCCAGTTTGATGTTGTGCCCTGCCAGCTGCTACGTTTGTGTTTATCATTTTCTAGCTTCTCTAGATGAACTTCTTTTCATTCAAAGGGTTATTTCATTTAATGAGCAGTATTCATTAAAAACTAATGTGGCAGGGTATGCAGTAATGAGATATTTCTTACCCGTAATTATGACTCTTTCCTGAATCATTTGGCTATTCTTAGGTTTTGTTTCTTTTTGGTTTAGTCCTAATGTTCTGCCATTAATTCGAGGCCAGGGGGTCCAGCAAGGATAAAGTCAAAGCACACAAAGAGAAAAGTTGTTCACTACAGAGATATATCCTGAATAGAAAAGCACTCAGGGCGGGGGGGGGGCGGAGAGGAGAGGAAAAAAAAAAATCTGGAAAGAAAATATTACATCCATTGCCTCTTCTTTGACTCTGCCCCATCTCTCAAAGAATTGGACTTACCCATTACCTTGATGTGCTAAATAATATGGTTTCCAGTAAAATGCTCACATTTTATCATGTTCAGATTTATCACTCAGTTGAAAGGAACAAAGATGATGATGCTTCTGATAGTTGTTGACTTCTGATGCTGCTTCTTGACACAGTCAAGATAACAGTACTGGATGAAACCCAGGGGACAGATGTTAGACAGTGCAGCCTGAAAGATAAACATCTGCTTTGAGATAGACATCTGAGAATCTTCCACACTCCATGCAGGAAGGTGCCTGCAGGGGGCAATTCATCGCATCTTTCTTACATGACAGAAAAAGTAGAGAAAGTCTAACTAATAAGCTCACATGACCTAATTTCATGACTGAAATTAGGTCATGTGAGACAAACTCTTTAAAACTTTTAAGATGAAAGCTTTGAACTAAGCTAAAGGAGCAATCACATTATGCCAAGTGAGACCCTTATAATTGTAACAGGAAGGAAAAAAGAGCAGAAGAGAAGGAAATTCTAGTCTCATTTATAACCCTGACACAATTTTTCAATATGTAGGTGACATCTAGCTGTAAAAGTTCATCATATATATACATCTATATATACTTCCATTTCAGCAGCTTATACAAGTAGAGAGTCTGTCCTACGTACTCCATTTCTGTAAGTTTAGAGAGGTACCAGCTTCACCTCAGGAAAGGACCAAATCAGTAACAGTCAGCTCTTGCAAAATGCTTGAAAACGTATCTAGCCATGTGTATTAAGCAGCAATGATTGTTTGCATTTTGCTGAAGAAATGTAGAGTGTACTGTTTGGAACTACCATAAAAACAGACCTCAGGACATTCCCATTGATCAGCAAATAAAAGGCTATAAAGGACTGTTAGAAATGGTAGTATTAAAATAGCAGTGAAATGAAACCCAAATCATGAAAATCAGACTTTTGGAAGAAAACAGGTCCAAAAAAGAAATAAACTAGTTTGAAATCAAAAAAATGCCTGCTTCATTTCTGAACGTGTGATAATTTTAATAGAGCAGTTTACCTTATGACTAAAGCGTTATACTCTCTGTTTTGATGCACAGTGTAAGTGGGGCCATTTTGCCTTATGCATTTGCAGGTTACTAAGTATATATAGCAAATCTGTAGGCTGATTTGATACCATTCACACTGGTGTCATTCATCATTAAACAGATGGCATGAATTCATAGTGACATGTCTTGCAATACTAATTTTTCCTCACTCTACAAAGTCTGTTTGCAACCATCTCTAACTTTATTACACTGGTAGTAATCGGAAGCATATTCCTGTAATCTCTAATCATTAATGCACAATTAGCAGAGCAATCATCAGGACCCAGTATTCAAGAGCCCTAAATTTCCCATCTGTTGTTGGCAAGAAGGTATTTTGGTTTGTAAAAGCACATGTGGAAAGTTGAGTTTGTTTATGCTGTTACAAGTACGTAAAGTTTGTGAATAACGTGCTCTATGCTTTAGAGATTACAAAAGCAGATGATTTGAACAGTGAATGCTAAAATTGTTTCTAGCTGAGACCGATTTAGTGCATTTCCCACTTGCTCAGAGAAGGAATATTCCCATTTGCTAATCCGGCAAAACATCTGTCTACTTTTCTGCAGGTCCAGAATAACATTTTAACTGTAGTAATGTTCAGGAGGACCCACAGAGCATGTTCATGTACCCATCAGGGAACTCTCGCATCTGGCAGTTGTTTGTCAGGCGTAGCAGCTGCTGAAGAGAAACACTACAGATGAGAACAGAGTGAGCATCCTCCTGTTATTATAATGTCTCATTATTCATATGACAAGTGCTTGACACTGCCTTTCCATTTTCTTTGTAGGTTTCATTTAACTTCTGTTAAACACTTGTTAGACAGAATGGCAGGGTTTCTGTGTCTATATTTCTGTTCAGATTAGTGAGTTGGGTGCATTGTTTCTTCAATTTATATAGTGAAGGAGTTAAACTAATGAGGAAATCAACACACGTACCTAGGCCATGAACACATGTAGGTAGGCTATGTGCACAAGGAGGTAAGAGGACACATGGAATCCTTCTGCCACCCTTTTTGCCATGGGGAGCAGAAAGCTTCCATTTCCAAACCCTTTAGGGAGAAATGTTCTACATTGTATCTGGAAAGGTAGTTGAAGACTACCTTTAACTTGAAATTCACTGCCATTTCAGCACAGTTCTTTCATTTCTGCTTTTTCCACAGTAGGTTTCCATAGGAGACAAGCTGCTGAGCTAAACACAAAAGCAGCGGCTCATGAAGAGCTGCTATCTTTATGAGGTAGTTCAGCTTCTGTTGAAGAGACAAGAGGAAATGGCCTCAAGTTGCGACAGGGGAGGTTTAGATTAGATATTAGGAAAAAATTCTTTACTGAAAGAGTGGTCAAGTATTGGAATACTCTTCCCAGGGAAGCGGTGGAGTCACTGTCCCTGGAGGTGTTCAAAAAAAATGTAGATGTGGCACTTCAGGACATGGTTTAGTAGGCATGGTAGTGCTGGGTTGATGGTTGGACTTGATCTTAGAGCTCTTTTCCAACCTTAATGATTCAATGATTCTATTCTATGAAAACTTGTTTTATTTCTTTACTCTGAACAAAGTAAAAGGTCAGCTCTTAAACACGTCAAATATCAGAGTTATACAAAACACAGACTAGTTTTTCTTCAGGAGAGCCTGTCAAATACTTCTAGCCTAGCAACTACAGTAGTAAGAATAGTGGCTGGAAACTTTGATCCATGTCATATGGCTGAAAACAGGCATAATAATTTATTTATTCTCTTATGCAGCCAGCCTCAAAATTCATTGTTTGTAGCTCCATTTTTTCCAGCCTTTTTAGTGGTCATCATAGGATTTGTGTAAGTGTTAGTTGTCTCTTCAGAAGTTCTAGCCAGTAACTGGCCACCAAAATTCTTGTTGGCCACAAATTTTAGGGTCTAGAATAAGACTGAATTTATATGCTGATCTTCATTAAGATCTTTAGTGTATTTTC
Source organism: Podiceps cristatus (assembly GCA_000699545.1). NCBI lineage: Eukaryota > Metazoa > Chordata > Aves > Podicipediformes > Podicipedidae > Podiceps > Podiceps cristatus. Next base: position 14,910 of record KL276354.1, on the reverse strand, counting down.
AGCTGTGTTCTAGTCGAATGGGTTAAAACAGTGAGGGAAAAATATTTCCATTGTAGCAGCAATTTTTAGAGGAAAGAACAACTGTGTTATAAAAATAAATAGTTCTATAGATATGATGCATCACAAAAAAAAAAAACTCCAATTCAACAGAAAACAAAAAAAGCATGTCATAAAAGGTAATTGCTTAGTCAAGACTGTTCCCTCATATAATGTACTTGGCTAGATATTAAGCTAGAAATTAAGGTCTGTTTACCCAAGTAGCACCTTGGTAAAGTGTGAACCTCCCAGTTTGTCAGGCTACATATGTAGTACAGACATGTCATACTTGGTGTAGGATTAAGAACAGAGTGTGCATCTCTCCACCAAGCCACCTCCCAACTGAGCATGGCAAGAAAGTCCCAGGAAAGGAGGTCTGGAACCACAAAAAATGTATGACAAAAATGGGTTTTTCTGTCTGATGATTCCACAATGACTCTGCTTGAGCCCATCTCAAATTGGGTTTACTGTCATTAATGCTGGAAACTATAGGTGAGGCTGTGTTGCAAAAGAAAAAACTGGAGATTAAAAAACAGTAACAGTAGAGCAAAATATATATCCACATTTCTTTTAAGTTCTGCTAAACTTCCTAAATGTGAAAATGTGCTACCATCCTTTTTGGTATATAACACCTTTGTTTGAAATCTGGCCTAAAATCTGATGGCCCTTCTCCATCAAATGTCACAATCCAACTACTGAAGATTTGGAAGAATCTGCTACAGGAAGTACTGATTCACTAGGAAGAGTCCTGTACCCATACTACATTTATCATTGTTTCAATGACAAAGGAAGAACCAGGAGCTTTTGAGATTTATTCTTTGCTTGGAAAGAAAACTGATGCTCAGACTCAGGATAGTCTTTAAGGCTAATTTTCAGGGTTTGCAAACAGTCCCTCTTCATTGTGAACAAATACGAAAAAATCAACATGAAAGCTTCAAAGAGTCATTTCCATTCTCAGAGCTCTGCATAAAACAGCCTCAGTGACATGGTTTAACCCCAGCCAGCAACTAAGCACCGCACAGCTGCTCACTCCCTCTCCCCCAGGTGGCATGGGGAGAGAATCAGAGGGTCAAAGTGAGAAAACTCAGGAGCTGAGAAAAAGACAGTTTAATAGGTAAAGCAAAAGCCACATGTGCAAAGAAAGCAAAGCAAGGAATTCATTCACCACTTCCCACGGGCAGGCAGGTGTGCAGCCACCGCCAGGAGAGCAGGGCTCCACCATGTATAATGGCTACTTGGGAAGACAAACCCCATCACTCCGAATTTCCCCCTCTTCCTTCTTCTTCCCCCAGCTTTATATGCTGAGCATGACACCATATGGTATAGAATACCCCTTTGGTCAGTTGGGGTCAGCTGTCCCAGCTGTGTCCCCTGTCCTGGTTTCAGCCAGGCCGGAGCTAGCTTTGTCTTCAGCAGCTCCTGTGTTTTGGATTTAGTGGGTGAAACACGGTGCCGCCTGGGAGGGGCACGGCCAGAGTAGCTGATCCAAACTGGCCAGAGAGAGTGTTCCATGCCATGGACGGCATGGCCGGGGTGAGTGAGGGTCAGGCATTGCACCCTGGCTCTGGTTCCTTGTTCAGTTCGTTTTTTGTTCATGTTCTCTTCTTGTTACCTTATTTTTGTTTTATTTTGTTTGGGCCTGTTTGTTCATCTATTTATTCCCTCATGCTCTCTCTGAAACTTGCTGTTCTGGGGTAGATACAGGGGAATATCCCTGCTCCCTCACTGCTGCTTGGGACAGGCTGTAGCAGTCCTCGGGTGGTGAGAAATTGTGCTTTGTTCGTTTTATATATTCTAGTATCCTCATACAATATTATTATTGTTAATATATTTCTCTCTTTTCCTTTTCTGTCTTCTAAAGTGGTTTTATCTCAACCTGCAAGATCTCTCTCTCCATTTCTCCTCCTCACCCCACTGGGGAGGGGTGAGCGAACAGCTGCATGGTCCAGTTACTATTTGGGGTTAAACCACAACACCCCTCCCAACTCCTTGTGCACCCCCAGCCCACTTGCTGGTGGGGTGGGGTGAGAAGCAGAAAAGGCCTTGATTCTGTGTAATCACTGCTCAGTTGTAACAAAAACACCCCTGTATTATCCACACTGTCCCCAGCACAAACCCAAAACAGAGCCCAGCTACTATGAAGAAAGTTAACTCTATCCCAGCCCAAACCAGCACACTCAGCAGGAGCAGCAGGGATACCTGAACCCTGTCCTGAGATTCCTCATATTTAGCGTACTTCTCTTAGCTCCCACTGGAGACACAGACCATCTTTCTCTGTTGGGCCTGTTGTTGAAAAGTGAAAATAACACTAGTATAGGGATTAAAAGGATCTGGCATTCAATTACATTAGAATAGAATGGGTCATAAGAACTAACTCTAGTGAAATTTAATTTAGTTCTGCTCTTCCTCATGTGACTTATTACCATTTGTTGAGTGCCCCAAGTATGTTTTGCAGCTTACCCATGTTCATGGATAGCATCCCTGGGTCATATCAGCTATATCAACATTTAAAACAAATTCTATCAAACTTCTATCATCTTTTGACTCAGAAATACATATATTCATATCTATACCAGATGCAAAATCCTTATAGCCCTTTTTATAAGAGAGGTATATTAGGCCTACATGTTGCTTTCAATATTGTGGACAAATTCCAACTAGATCATTGAATGCTGTGCTGTTAAATTTTGGATGTGGTGATCTTCCCCTTGCATTGACATGTTCTGTTAAACAGCTGCTGAGTCCTACTGCTGAGCTGTCAACACTTCATTAGTGAGTGACCTTATTTAAACACATCTCTCAAGTGTTCCTTAGAGACAAGAAAGATTTAATTATATAGTTTTACTGGAATTACTCTGAGACTCTTTTAAAGAAATGAAAAGTATTTATAAGTACTGTAAGTAGGCTTATGTTTTTAAAGTTTTATTCTTAAACTATGAAAATGTTTTTCAGGTTGGCTTATATCCAGCTGGGGGTTTGGATGGGTAATATTAATTTTGGGCTTTTAACTCCAAGGGAATTATTGCTAACAAATAAGCATCTCTTTTTTGGTTAGATTTATTCCTCTGGGAGAGTATGTACAAGTTACTGGTTGCAGACTGTATGGAAATTCTGCTGCTGATCATGCAAATGTCTACCAAAACCCTATATCTAACTTGAAGCAGAGATCTTGCATGCCTTACTCAAACTTTCCACTGTGTAGTATTTTTGACATATATTTTTGAGCCAAAAATATGACTACAAGTGATACAGAATTTTTTTTTTATGTCTGGCTTTCACAGCAGAAAATCATATTCAGTGATTTCTTCCTGTCAGTTTTTTTCTCCTTAGAAAACCACATCATTATTGTGATTGTAGACAGTAGATACTCTAGAGATAATAACATAATAATGCAGCTTAGCTCTTATTTCACACATGGGAATAAGAGTGATGAACATAAGATAAAGGACTTTCATTTAGTTTCATTGTTACTAGCTGTTACTGCCAGTATCCTTTCTGTGGGTTTCTTTTATTCAAAACTTGATAAATCCTTATATGTTGTTTGTTCTCTGTGTCTTCTGATAATTGCTGAGAAAAGACTCCAAAGCTTGTGAAGGTGGGGTTTTTTTCCAACCGCTGTTCATGTAACAGCAGACTGCTGTGTAAGGAAGGTGATCTGCATACCCTGTGATTTCCCATATGGCCACTAGCTGATAAGAAAAGTCATCCAACCCCTGGATTGCTGTGCTATTTTTAATTTAAGATAGGGTGGATATCAGTTTTGGTGAAGGAAATATTTATGTATATACAAATATATTAAATCCTAGATGGAAAGGAAACAATAGCATTTTAGACTGCCTTCAGTATAGCAGAAATGTATTGGCTTTATCTTGTGTGCCGCTGAGGAGCGTTTCATAGCCATGACTTCCCAAAGGTAAATCCTTATGAGACCTGGAGGCAGAAGAGCCCTCCACGGACGCAGAAGAGATGAGACCAGTTTGACTTTTCCACATGACAGTAACCCATAACCAAGTCTAGCAGAAAACAGAGGAAGATCAAGCAGAGGGCATGGGATTAGGGTACTGGTCTGTTTAATGGCTGAGCTAATTGCAAGAGGGATGAATCATTAAGCCATTTAGCCTCTGTGGATCTCAGCCACCAAATTGGTAATCGCCTCCCTCAGTCTGATTCAGACAAACCCTTACTATGATCAAGGAAATAATGTCAGCAAATGCTTGTCTGCACTGACTGATGAAACCACACTGACGCTGGATGAAATCGCTGTCTTATACCAACAGAAATTCAGAGCTTAGTGCAAATGGAGGAGCCTGGGCTGGTGATTGCCCCGCCGGGTCAGAGCCGGTCCCTGGCTAAGGCTGGCACGCAGCAGCCCCAGGCAGGGAGGTGCAGAGAGGGGCTCAAGAAGCACCACCAAGAGAGGAGAGATGCCTTCCTTTTCTGTTTGCTCACAGAAAAATGGGTACTTTTTCATCTATATAGGAAGAAAAAGCTTGGGAAGACAGACAATGCTTTCTTCTTTTAGCACTGGTTGTTTCAAAAATCATTGGGAACAAATAATGCAGTGCCGTCCAGCTTTTTCCCCACACTTCAGTGCACTTTGTTATAAATCCAGTTATTCATGACTAATTTGCAGACTGGGCCACTCATTTGCTATTTATAAAAAGAAATGCTAAACATGGTCCAAAGGCATATGCACTTACTATGGCACCAGGGGGTGGGGAGAGAAAAATACGGTGCTTTCTGCTTTAGCTACCCTTAATGTCTTTAGAACCAGGAAACACTGACTTGCCAGCTCAACACCCAGCACCGATATTTGAACACTTTAATATGTTGGTTTGTACATTATAATGAATCATGTGTCTTCAGTTACATATTCTTTTGTTGTTATTATTATTACTTAAGTTTTACTGCATTCTTCAGGAAACCAAAGGCACCAAAACAAGTATAGCCCCCATATACTACCCTAATCTTGTTTTCTTTTTATTTCAGCTTGGATTTTGAGCACTTAGACTGAGCTAATTCAATTTACAGGCTCATTAACCAGACTGCAAATGAAAGGGGAAGACAGTGTGTCTACACAGGAATCCTCAATGTCAGAACAGTCCCTGGGTTCTAAAACCTCAGGAGCTCCTGGTGCAGCAGTCTGCTTTCTCATACCTGCAATCTAAAATAGGATCCAACAAGTAAAGAAAGGAACTAAAAGGCAAATTGTATTGTTTTGTCCTCCAGTAAAAGCTAAACTGCATATGAATTTCTCTATAGGCTTCCTGGTCAAATCTTTATAAATAAAGACTGACTTGCCAACAGGCTTTTATGTTAAATCACATTTTTTCTGATTCATCTTAAAGCCGTTTCAAAACAAGAGAGATATTTCTTCCTCTCTCTGTATCTCTCTCTTCTTAGCTCTACCTCTGTCACACCTGAGGGGCAGTGACAGTATTCAATGCTGTTTCATAGAATCACAGAATGTTTTGGGTTGGAAGGGACCCCCAGAGCCCACCTAGTCCAACCCCCTGCAGTGAGCAGGGACACCATTACCCAGATCAGGTTGCTCAGAGCCCCATCCAACCTGGGCTTGAATGTTTCCAGGGATGGGGCCTCCACCACCTCTCTGGGCAACCCATTCCAGTATTTCACCACCCTCATTGTAAAGAATTTCCTCCTTATATCCAGTTTAAACCAACCCTGTTTCCAATAGGCATGTCAGAGGGCTGTGATCTCAGCCTGCCCATCAGAGCTTTTTAGTGCACCAACCCCATAACATTATTACTGACCACCTGGTAGTTTCACCTTTTAGTTCCAAGCTTCCCATGAATGCAAGACTCCCTAATTTATAAAATGGTTTTCTGGTCAGAATATCTTCTTGAGGGGCTTTTTGTTTTGTATTGATTTGGTTTGATTAGTTTTACTGTAACTGTTCACTTGCTATTTCTTATTTCTTTGGTCCCTGGAGCTGAGGAGACTGCTGAGCTACATCAGTTCCCAAAGCTGAACACTCATGCATAAACGACTGTTTCCTCTGTGGTGCATATTCATCAGAGGCAAATTTAAATCCACACTCATTTTAATAGATTCTTACATTTGAAATATGTATTCACAAAGGCAAGATTTCAAACTAAATCCTTGGAGAGGTTCAGTGGCAGTCCTAACTCTAAGGAAGCTCAGCAAGAACTCAGACTCCCCCCCAGCCCATCACCCCCCAGCAATAATGTTGAGCCCAAGATATTGACTGAGCTGCTGCATATTTAATTTAAAAGTTTATACTTAGTCTCCAGTTAATAACACACACATGCACTCTCTTCATTCAAACAAACCCCTTTCACAAGCAGTGGCCTTTATGCCTGGCACCTAAATGCCACCTCTTTGAATGCAAAAGCTTTTTCATTGTCCAGAACTGTTCCTGGAACACTGAGCAGCATAACAATTCCTGATAAAATAGGCACCTGGGATATCTGATACTGCAGTGAATTTTCATAGACACGCACTGTCACTAGAATCCCATTTTATTGTGGTCTCAAAGACTTGCATTTATTCTACTCAAAATTCCTTTCTATTGGCACTTCAGTTCCAGGCCAAGTAATTTGTGAGGTTTCCCTCACAAATTTTTCTGCTTCTTACATTTTGTGGGGCAGATTCTTATTTTTCTGCAGCAGAATTCATTTATTTTCAGCAACAAAAACCCAGACAAAAGCTAAATCAGCTGGGCAGGTGAAGATTCCTTTTAAATAAGTGAAGCATTTTGGTGGTTTAGCTCTAGCACAGTTATTAGATTATTTAAGGATGTCCCAGCAAGTGACCCAAATGAATCTTAGTCACAAATGATATTTCCAAACTGTTCAAAAATCACATGCAGGTCCCCTAAAATCTTCAGACTGGGTTAATATTGTACAATTTTCAAGTGTGTATATTTCTTTTCTCTTTGATATTAATCCTTGGATATTAGTTTGATATTAATATTGCACCCCTTCAATACATTCAAGCCTTTCCCTGCAACAACATGGAAAGCTATCTCATTTTTCCTGGAAGCTGAGATTTTCATGCAATCCTTTTATTTCGGTATTTGCTCATTTGCCCAGAACTACATCCATTTAGGTTTTGAATACTTCCACATTTTTCAGTCTTTTGTTAAAGATCACTAGTTACTGTGACACTCACAGCAAAGTTGCAAGGATTGCTAAATCTCATCTCTTTTGGTGATGGGCAAAGTGCATACAGCGCCTTGCACCTCTCTTGAGCATCCTCAGTACAGTCCATTGTGCAAGTCATAGGCTAGTAGAAGATTTAGTCATTAAATCACACATCAAAAATTATTCTCTTTGGGGAGAAGAGACCCCAAAACCTGGCATCTGCTAATCCATAAACTACCTACTTACATGGATTTCTACTGGCAGCTCTTACAAGGCCCCTATTATTTCAGTGTGTAAACACCTAATCGTTTTGTCAAATATCTTTGCAATGAGGTGTAAAAGTGTTCAGTCATCTGCATTGCTTAACATGGGAACAGCTGGTAAGCAGGTTGTCACCCCTTGCAATTTGGAGGACTTGCGATTTGGAGTGACCTCAGGGGTGAACTCCTTTACAGATGCTGGATACAGAACCATCTATAGTTCACATGGCCTTAATCATCCTACCTGGCATTTCAGTGGTAGCATTTTGATAGTTCATTATAGACCAGCTCAATATAGACTTTCTTCAGAGGGATGCCCTTATTGCCTGCTACAAGGACAGATGAGACTTGTAAATGTTGGCGTAACACAACATGGATGCCAGCAGCTAATGGCAGAAGCACTCTAGTCTTCAAACCCACCAAATATGTTATGCCATTACCCAGACTCTCAGTGATATTTAGTCACTTCACTCCTACTGGAAAGACCCAAGTCTCATAGTAGGAGCTGGAGTTTTTGCAGCTCAAAAACAGACTACATCCCAAGTGTGGTAACATGTGGCATTAACCTGAACTGGCCCCCTGTTAGCACTCAAATGGCTGTCCCAGTCTCTCAAAAAAAAAAAAAAAGTGAACTCTAGACCACCTGCCAAATTTTATTTTTGTTGTTTCAGTCCTTTCCTTTAAAAAAATATCAGAAGCAAACAGTAAGCCACAAGGTTAGAACCACACTGAGACAAGAGAGGGTCAAGTGGTAAATCAGGGACTTTTTCTGCTCAGGCAGCTCAGCTGTGGAGGGCAACACCAAGTGCAGCAGGGAACTCGGTTGTCATTTGCATGGGCAAATAGGATAAAGATCGTGTCAGGAACAGTAAGGGTGGGGGAATTTTGGCTTTGGAAACTCAGCTACAGCTTTAGCACTGTACTTGCTTAGAGAGAACAAAAATATTGCTTTTAAAAACATTCAAATTTGGAGCAAAACTAAAGAAATTCTCACAGAATGTGTTTCTATGTTTTCACAAGCTCTGTATTACCATTATTTGCTCATGGAATACAGTCATTATTTTTCTGACACCCAAGGATACCAATTTTCACACAAATGATGACCAATTATACAGACAATACTTTAAGCAAACACTGCAGCTGAAAAAATTAAAGATTTGTACACCTTTGATTACATATATTTCTGTTACTTAGGACCTTACTTACCATGTAATAGGATTTACAGGTCTGAAAAGGAGTTCATTGTAGTATAAAATTAGGCATATAATGTGATAATATTGTTTCCAAAAATGCCATGATTGTATTACTGAAAATACATATGTACTGTAAAATCACTGCTTTATATAGATAAATACTTGATTGGAAGAAACATGAAGTTTAAGTTCAAGGTTATCCATGACTACAGCTGGACTATGCGTATGCACCTCCACACTCACTGGAATGAAGTGCTTGAATGTGTCTTGTTATTTTCCTTTTTTTTAAAAAAAAAAAGGAAAAATTGTTTTCTCCATGTTGGTGCATAGTTGTAAGCCTTATTTCTTAAGGCTACACTTGCCAGATGACCAATTTCAAGAACTGGTATGTCTCCTTGGTGCACAGTAATTGAATTTGGTGTGATCAGCTGGAGTCAGAAGAGTCTCACTTTAACTCAGTAAATAAAAAAATGCTAGTGATCTTTCTCTTTTAAAAAACACATTGATGCATTTCATGTGTATACCACAACTTCTTCAGCATACGTTGTTCAGTTTGACAGACTATTTGTACGTAAGTTAGTGCTCCTGTTTCAATTTCAAGTTTGCTGTCCTTGCATCTCCTTTTCTGTACCTAAACTCCTCCCAACACGGAACATTTTCCTCTAACTTTCAGGCACCATTAACTAGAAAAAGCAGAGTGAGAAAGATATGGATTTCTATAATAGAGAAGATATTAATTTGTATAATAACTTCCTTTAGTTTCATGCATAATGATTTCATTAGAAACAAATATTTTGTTATGACCAATTTGCTGAAAACCTCCTAATCAAACTCAAAATTCATTGCAAAGAGTACTCAGAGTAGAAACATTTGCATATTGAGGAAAGCTTCCACAGTCCTCATTTTGATTTTCTCCATTGCTTTGACACCCTGCTTGGTCTGCTTTCCCCACCCCTCAGCCTCACTGCTTTGCCTGCCTTCTACATCTGACCCTCTTGGATCCTTCCTTGGAGGAGCTAAATCTCTACACTACTTTTTACAGTAAAAAAAAAATTGAATGTGTAGCTTGTAAACTTTCAGCAATATAAGTATTTATGTTCAGTAAAGTCCTGGTTTATTAGCTATATACAAGAAATACATAGTTCCTCTGACTGGAACAAGATAGATTAAAGCCAAGTCATTTCCCAACAAATTATCAAACTATGCAATCTGCTATTTCATGATCAATAGATGGTGTAATGCAAGAAGGGATTTTATACCTCTTCAGGTCCTGTAATGAAATAATCTCATTATACCAGAATTATATGTATTATCCTCTAACTGTACAGCTGATTGTGTTATCTTGGGAAACATATTCCTGAAGTGAACTGGTTTATGCTTTAACCATGCTTTCTTTTCCAACTTGTTGACCTGAGAAAGCAATCCATCTTCAGTGTTTCTAAGAAGCTAGTACTTTAAGCGAAATATAGTATTTCATTTGATCTGGGCATTTAATTTATTTCCTTTTCTGGAATCAAGGCAGAAGAAAAATTTATGCAGGAATAAGAAATTAAGAGTTCTTTTTAAATGGACCTTGAACTGAAGCAATGACTGCAATTCCCTTTGATTAAACTAATTTCTTGTTTAAATATTTAAGCAATCTGACAAGGCAGACAGCCATTTTTGTACCTAAGGTCCAGCACTGCAAAATAATACATTTTTGTTGGATAAGTATGTTCTCCTTTGGACATTGCCGCTTCACGGGTCTAACTCACACCCTCTAACCTGCAGGCTTGAAAAATTACTGATGTAAGAAACTACAATGATTAAGCAATACACTACTAAGTAATTGCCTAATAATATAATTAAATAATAAGCATAGCACTACTACTGATTTAGTTATATCATTTTGCATAATTATTGCATACAACTATAAAGCTATTATCATTCAGTTATTACAAAACACTTAACTACTATTGAAATACAGCTCTATCACCCTTTCCTTCCCCCACCACTTAGTACCTGGCTGCAAGTCCATCTGTCTTTACCACATCCCACACCAAGTCTTTCAGACATAGACCTGATGGAAAGTTGAGCAGGTTGTCTAAGAGATCTCCCTCCAGCACTTCAGAAGATGGGCCATTATTCTAGTCCACAGGTCAGCTTCATTAGGCTTTGTAGACATCTATGCTCCTAGCATCAGAAGATTCACCCCCTCCTGTGTTCCTTACATCATTTTATATTTTATCCATGATTTATTTAATTTCCAGAGCCACCTTTCTGCCATTCTTTCACCTCCTTTCCTCTGACCAAACTCTTCCTTAAGGACCAGATCCTTTGTTTGCAGGTACATCTGGCAACTCTTTGAGTGTATTGGACCTATTTTGTACTTACAAGCCCTTAGATAAGGCAGGATCCTTCCACTTGGTGCTAGAAGTCACCAGCTTCCATCCTTCCCCTTCTCCAGAGGTTGCACTTACCTTAAGACTAGGTGGGGACACTGCCTGTTTCTGCACTGCAGTTAGGGTCCTGGGCTGTTCAAGCTGCTGCATGGATTTCAGAGAAGATCCCATCTTCTCCGCTGCTGCTCTTTTCCTTCCATAACTCTTCCACTTGGTGGCATAGCTCCTACAGGACAGAGGGCCATCTCTCCTGGCACCAGAGAGAAGCCCCAGGCACGCTGGCAGCCTGGGAGATGTAGGACTGCATCTTCCACCTGAAGCTCAGCCTGTGCCAAAACCTCTGCCCCAGCAGGATCAGCCACCCAAACACCTCCCAGAGAAACTGCTACCCCACCACTACAGCCAAGCACCTCGCTCTTATATAGGCCTGTCCTAAAAGGGTGTCTGATCCTCCCTAACTGGTTGCAGCTGCAACAAACGCTTCAGTCACTGGGTCAAAGGTAGCTGATCATGCTTGTTAGAAGCTTCTAGAGCTTCCTCAGGATTGCACTGGTGTATCTCTCCTTACCTCGTTCTTACCCAGAGGTTCCCCAGGCATTCACCAGTGATCCTGGACCTTGTTCCCAGTAGGTCCAGGAGCTCCCGAAGCAGAACCCAGAGACTGACGCGCAAACCGCTACATCTGTGGCTGCTTTTGTTAGCTGTGCTCGTGACAGTCCCCATAACAGGAATTAATGAAACATTTGTTTCAGTAAAAAAACTGAAAAATAGATGAAACATTTGCTCTTCTGTTTTTTCATGGCTGTTTTCCTAGACCAACCACATTGCAAATCTGAATTTAAGCTCTGAATGGGGGCTATACTAAATTAAAAGGCTGTTTCTTAGGGCAGTGTGTTGGCAATCCTATGGTACTAGTAGCAGAAGTAGGGCACAAAAGCCCTTGCCCCAACCAGGGCAGCCAGAATTTTTGGGCTACAGCATGCATCTCTGTGACACACTATCGCAAAGACTTTTCTTTGCAGCCTCATATTTTGTTGTATCCCCTGATGGTAAAGTTATAGTTTTGTACTTAGTACATTTGCAGACCTGGAGTTCATCTGTTTATTTCCCTTTCAGGCTGTATAATGGAAGATTTTGCCTACACCCAACTAACATATTGACCACTGAAAGCAGTCATGAGATGAGACACAGATCTACAGGAAAGCCTTGTCTCTAAGACTGAGTGGCCTGAAACTTCACTATATTTAAGCTTTGCATTTTTTTTTAAATTCTGATGATTGCATGTACGCTGCTATGTGGAGCATCCTATAGGTCAGGCTTAAAGTCCAAATGGATGTTCATCTACATTGCTGTACTGTAGGATGTCCCCATGATTCGCAAAGTGGTAAGTTTTTAGGCTAAAGGGAAACCTTGGGTGTAGATGGTGCTTAATGTGTCTCTTATAGCTTAACTTGCCCTGTGGACAGGATCAAGCATCTTTCTATCCAGCATATCCTTGGGATAGCCATGACTAACAATACAAAAATTGCTGGTACAGTGCAGAGGAAGCATCTGCAGTCAAGATGTCCAGCAGCAGAGTTTTCTTACATGCTTGTTTGCAGTTCATTCATTAGGATCTTTGCACAGATGGGAGAAAATTAAACAATAAGGTCTGAAGAATGTAAATATGCTCAAGGCAAACAGAAACCTGTGGAGACCTATAAAGAGAAATCACTGCATTCTCAGCCTCCATTTTATCAATGTTTTGTTTACTATACAAACGTAGGATAAGCAGAGGTGATGGGGCATTTGCTCAGGAATTATTCAGCACCATCTGGCATCTTGCGGTAATTAGACTGCTCCGTACCTCCTTTGGAAACCATAGCAACTATACAGTAACTTAATTGTGTTCTCTGATGATGGCATAATAAATAAAAAGTGCCACTGCTGTAATATACTAATTAATGCATTCTCAACTGCCCAGCTGCTGTATACAATTGCACTCTCTATTATGGGTTTCTTGGTAAGAAGTGTTTGCAAAACAGAAAAAGAAAAGGATTCAAAAAGAGCATAATTTTCCATTACATCAGTCCTGGACAAAATCAAGGAGGAGTTGGTACACGATTTAATTGATTAAGAATTGCAGGAATCTAATTAATGTCAGGGAACATGGTTTTATGAGAAATAGATCAGTTTTGTCAAACAAATCTAATTGCATTCTTTAAGAGCATAGTTTTGTTGATTTAGAATACAAAGCAGATGTAATCCACACAGATGTGTAAGGTATGTGATGTACTGCAACATGACAAAATACAAATACAAATCAGTATTACACAGTATCAATAAAGTGCATGTTAAAAAAATTAAGAAACAGCTAACAAATCAGAGGCGGGGGGCAAACCCCAAAATCACAGTTCAACATGGCAAAATGTAGTTTTTTACATCCAGAAACAATGATTACAAACTATACAGCCAAAACAAATTAATCAGAAAAGTAGTGAATCTGAAGAATATCTCTGAGTAGTACTAGATTCACAAATTTGTCTAGATTGTTGGAAAAAGAATACAAGCTAGTGGATCCAGTATTGATAAGCCCAGCATTAGAGTGTGGTAGTAAAGTTAAGGTGCATGTTTGCAGGCACTGCAGGCAAGAGTGAAAGAAATTATTCAAGATTGGAGAAAATACTCAAGAGCAGAAAAAAATGGACATGCTGTAGCACTGGCCAAGATACTAGCTGGTGTTTGTCAAGCTAGCAGTGGAAAGTCGTACAGCCGCAGCAGCACCGTGCAAACAAGCCCAGCTGAGAGGTGAGGGTTATTTGTTCCCTGTGTCATCTCCTCCTTGATTGCTTCCAGAATTTGTGTTAGTACTTCAGCATAAGGCTGCCATACATCATGAACACATGCTAGCTTGCTCAACTAGCCCAGGGATCCCATTCACTTTATTTAGACATGACAATGCTCTGCTGAGTTTGTGTCCAACTCTATTCAGATACCATGGAATATGAGTAACTGAAGCCAAATGCACATTCATGTCATAAAATCAAGTTGGACACCTTTCTGGAACACCCAAGGGACTGGGCTTAGCTCAGGAGCAGATGGAAGAAATACAATTGCCTGTGATACATAGAGGATGTTACAAGAAATGATCACATGGCCCCAGCCAGTGAAGATGGACCTACGATTTTATAAAAATATACATTCTCAGTCTGTGATTACTACCATTGCACTGTCACACTGTGGAAAAACAGCAGTGTGATCACCCAGTCCTGGAACAGTACAAAAATTGTAAATACTGTGTTTTCGTTAAGCCTGAATTTAATTAGTCAGACATAGGCTAAAATCAAGTATCTGTCACTCAAATAGCTCCAGTAAAACCGGATTCCTTAATAAAAGCAAATTGAATTCTGAAATTTATAGCGGGGAAAAAGTGAAAGTTATCAAACAGAACACTGTTTAGTGAGAGTCAAATAAGTGTGCAATCACCATGCATTAAGAATGCCAAGACAAATTTCTCCTTAGTGACAACCATATTCATTTCATGAACCACTGGCACAAAACATCAAGTTTATACTTCTCTTATCCTCTCCACTGGCCTGTCAGTCATGTTAGTTCTGACACACTTTTTCCCTAATGCGGATGTGACTGCATTGTTTTCCCAGCTCCCTAAGAAGGAATGCACATTATGAACTCCAGTGCAAGTAAATACACTTTATTCAAAGTAGTGACTGAAATATTTTATAACCTTATTATTACAATGCCCAGTCCCATGCTAGCTTGGGCCTAAACTGTGCCTTGATCTCTCACAATAGACCTATCATGCTTTTATGGTAGTATAAATGATGTTATGAACGGTTGTAGAACAAAGATATTGAAGATACTATCATATACAGAAAAATAACTGTCATTCAAAAATCATAGAATCATAGAATCA
>KL276353.1:0-24162 GCA_000699545.1 Podiceps cristatus | reverse complement strand
CCTGCCTTGTACACCAACTGGGAAATAGTTGGTCCTCAATGAAAAACGGTACAGGAGTCCCTGCACTGTGCCACAGCCAGGAGCCCAGGGCACTGCATCCTCTCCCCTCCAGCTCTGCAGAGCTGCTAAGAGCAAAGTTGCCAAGGCAGGCCCCTATGCAGCCCCCGACAGCAACACGTATGGCTCCACCGCCAGTGCCAACAGCACTGGAAACTCTGCGGGAGAAACAGGCATATGCAAGAACAGCCAGGGAAAGGTCATTTCTTCTTGACTCTTGATTTGACTCTGGAGCAGATGCACTGGCCACCACCGGCCCTCATGATGTATACCAAACAACTCTGAAATTAATAGCAGAATAGTGGGCATGAAGAGGGAGTCTCAGCTGATTTTACTTTAGGTGATTTAAAGAAGACAGAAATGTCTAGAAAATTCAGGCAGCAAAGACAGCCATGTTTCTAGGAAAGTTAGGTATTTTTATGCTTTGTTTTTGTTGGGTTTTTTTATTTTTGGGGGGGAATGGGTTATCTGTGAGACTGCAAATATAATTAGTAGCTGTATCAAACTGTAGCCTAAAAATCCTGAAACATTTTCCACAGTGTGGACATTTCTCCTCAGAAGCTGTTTGTGACTCACTGTTCCTGTCAAGCAGGTTAATGTGCCTCTAAATTTCACCTGACAGAAAATGTATCACAGTGTCAGCTGCATTAGGGAATGACGAACACAGCCCGACGGTGGTACTGTCGGACACCTGGAGGCTGCTCTCAGCATGCACAGGTGGAGGGACTAACCTGCCTCGGTTCCAACAAAATAAAAGGACCTGGCCAACTTGAGGACACACTAAGACAAGTTCAACAACAACTTGTAAAAGTACTCATTAATCTCTCTAAAATGAGCCTCCTAGGTTCTCGGAGGGAGGGCATGTTGAGGTGGAATTTGTGTAACGTGCTTATAAGCAGAAAACCCACTTAGAAAAAGTTTTTGGTCTCTGAACAGCATTTGCCCTTCTGAAATCACCTTCTACCAGCGCATCGCCCATGGCAAGCGCAGCCTGTGCAGCCACAGGGAGCTTGTTGGCTTCCGCGAGCGGCTGGGACATGCTGAAATGGGGCACGCTCTGCAGCCCGGGTGGCCAGCAAGCTGCAAAGGTGCTCCTGTTGCTGTTGACCAGGGGAGCTCCTAACAGCTTACCCTGCTTTTGGGACCCAGCTTTGTAGCGGTCTGCATCACGGATGTGCCAGTCTGCGTGGGATTAACTGGAGATATTCCAGTGTGTCCATACTGTTAGTGCTAAGTGAGAAGACCAATGCCTTTAGCTTTGGCCATACTGACTTCAGCTTCTGTATTGAGAGAGACAATTGACTCCCTGTACGTATCTTAACTAGAATTAGGATCATATACCCCCTCCAGAAATTGTGTTTATCTTTCTAGAACTGGGTTTTCCAAGCCACAAGATTTCTCAGGTTTGTACTTCAGGTTCTTGACTGTTACAGCCAGGACCAGGTACAGAATGATACCACCTCCTGTACTGCTGGTCCCAGGGGAACCAGTGACTGAGGAGCTGCAGTCGTGGACCTGGAATGAACTCAGGTGCAAAGAGGGGGAGCATTGCAGCTCTTTTTTTTTTTTTTTTTTTTTGAATGGTCTGGGTTGGAAGGGACCCCAAGGATCATAGAGTTCCAACCCCCCTGCCACAGGCAGGGACACCAGCCTCCAGGCCTGGATCTACACAAGGTTGCCCAGGGCCCCGTCCAACCTGGCCTTGAACACCTCCAGGCATGGGGCATCCACCACCTCTCTGGGCAGCCTGTTCCAGCACCTCACCACTCTCTCTGTAAAAAACTTCCCCCTAATATCTAATTTAAACCTTCAACCTCTTGTCTTCTCTGGCTGCTCTGAGAGTTGTTATGTCTGTATGTCTGAGCTAAGACTGATGTCACTAGGTTCCACTGCAAGATTTTAGTTCCTCCGCAGAGCTTGATTTACTTTCCTTGGTTTTTAAAATCCTTTTTAAAAAAGTCTGAAGAGTAAAAAAAATATACTAAAGCAATTATAATCAGCTCTCATTTGTCTATCTATATATCTTTACCTATTCAGTGATTTTTTTTTTGCATAGATCTCAAAGAAACGGATGGTGGATGCAGGGCAGTGAGTGAATACCTCCAGCCAGATTCTAAAAAGGATTAGAGGTAAAAAAAAAAATCACATATAAGCAAACTGGTTTTGATCTGATGACAACGGTCTCGATCAAACAGAGCAGATAGTCTGGACTACTTGTCTGCACTGTGCTTGTTCTTCATTTCTCCTGATGCAACACAGATGTCCAGCAGTTCAGCAGCACGAACCTCCGCCTGTGGTGCACCTCCACGGATAAGCTGCTGCGGGAGCTACGGTGGGTAACACACCGGCCTCAGTCAGATTTGTGGTGAGTCTCTTCCATGAGTAATCTGCAAAGTCCTTGAAATCTCTGGCTTTCTGGATTCCTTCAGAGTCCCTTCCTTCACACTGTAAACAAAGAAAAACACTATAAAAAAGATTTACTGGAACAATGGTATCCATCTGCTGCTACATCTCCACAAACCCACATTTGATAGGTTGAGATTAAGCAGTTGGCCAGACAAGATAGCCAATGCATCAACAAGCATAGCTGTAGCATAAATAAAACCAGTGTGTGAAGGCAGTTAATGAGAAACAAGCTTGTTTCTCAAAATCCCTGAAGTTCTCCCCAGAAGCCTGAGGAGTCTTTTACTCTAGCTGCATTCCTCCAGACCCTCCATCTGCCTTGGCGCCCATCCTTTTCTCTTCCTTAAACAATCAGATTGGCTTAAAAAGCCACAAACCAAAAGGTTACATTCTTTTTGATGTCAGTTGGTTTTTTTGTTTGTTTGTTTGTTTGCTTTTTTCCTGTGAAAATCAGAAATGTTCTTGTTGAAAAAATTTTGAAAGAAATGAAAAAAACTGCCCTCAACTGTTCAGGTAACCATTTGTTTCTACAGCTATGGTCTCATTAAATCATCAGCTATCACAAGACTATGGATGAAAGATAAGAGCCAGCAACATCGAGATGTCACGTTCAGTCACAGCCAGCAGAGGAAGGCTGGACTGGGTGGCTGCAAGCAAGTCCTGCGATGGGTCTGCTTGCTGTTCGGGATGCTGCATTACGCACTGGGGATCGACAGCACTGCAGAAGGGAGCGGAAGGAACTGCTGCAACCTCTGTCAGACCCCATGGCTCAAAGCCCTTTCTCACCAATCTCACCCAGGACACTGCAGAGAAAGAGGAAAAATCCTCTCTTCCCGCAGACTATGTGCAGTGCCTTTCATCAAAGCTGCCTTGGCCCTATCTCCTGTGCACATAGTAGAAGTGGAAGAGGCTTAGAGACACTCTCATCTGTCGAGAAAGGATGGGGAGGATGGAGCAAGTAAGCCTGCTTATCTGTCACCCATGATGTTTCTGTTCTGTTGCCAGAGGACTATGTTGCTTCTTATGCAGCATAACATGACAATAAACAAACTTTTAAAGCCTTGGGGGAAAAAATAAATGCACTGGTGCTTGGAGCAGGTTTTAGTCCACTGCTAGTGAGGCCCTGAGGAAAAGATGCCTGTGTTTATAACCGTGTCTCAGGTGGAAGGCCAAGCCGCTGCTCTGAGGCAAGCACACTGCCAAAGCCACTACCTCCCCATCTGCACATGGGGTACGCCACCCCGGTTACTGCCATGGTGCCACTGCTGTCTCTAACGGTGCGTTCTTCCTCCTCATGGCGGGGTAGCTGTGTGCGGCTGCTGAGCACCGCTCATCACAAGAGTTTAAAGCCCACCTTTGTGTGAGGCTTTCAATCTGCCCACAGAACAGAAAGGGTGGGGAGCTGTGGAGGAGTCAGACAAAAGTCACTTTACGGCATCTTTGGTGGATGCTGACTTGGGTGGCTTAAACTTACTCTATATCATCGCCTCTTTAAAGCCCTTGGCTCACAATTTCTCAGTTTGTTGTTTCTCAGGATGACAGTTTAACCCTCATTGGCATCGCACTGCCCTCCACCCTGTACATCCTTTACCACAGAGCCGTGGGATGGAGACTTCCATAACAAGCTCGGCCTTCAGGCCACCAAAGTGTTAAACCTCTGATGTGCTCACAGACTGGCTGTGCCTTTCCATCCCTGAGGGAAGGCTGGTATTAAGGTCCCTTGGGCCACTCTAAAGGCCATTAAAGTTAGTGGAAAGGCATGTTATAGGCAGCGCCAGGATCAGGTGGGCAACAGCTTCATAATTGAAAGGACTTAAAAAATTCACGAACACTTCATCAGAGGTGGCAATTCATTAGCAGGCAACTGATTTTTGAGATGCTGCCAGCCCAACCTTCAGAAAGCGTCCCTAATTCCCAGTGTGCCATCAAGGACGAGTTGCATTTGGGACTCCTGAAATGAGTCCTGGGAGCACCCTAATGGTCAGCACCCAAAGGAGTCTCAAGTTTGGAGTTTGTGGAACTCAGAGGTTGAACTCATCCCCAGAACTTTGTCTCCAAAATGTTGGTGGAAATGCTTTTCTACATATAAGTCAAATCTTTTTGCTGGAAGCCCTTGTGGTTACCCCTGCTGCTTTACTGAGCACATATTGTTACTATTTTTAAGAAATAGCATCTCAGTAAGTTCTTCCCCTAGTTTAAGAATAGGTTTTTGGAGAAATGGCTTTATTGCCGAGTGGCCTTGATGCAAAAAGTGTAACTGTAACTACCCCGGCTCAATGCAAAGGGTTTCCAAGTTTGTTAAAAAACACATACTTTTGACAATTTTACTGTAACTAATTGTGAGTGTGAAATAAACTAGGGAGATTTTTGTGGTTTGACTTGCATTTCTATACTTATATATGGTAATTAAATGTAAAAAATGTCAATTAAAAACAAACTTTGGCAAGAGATTAGTCAAAATATAGGCACTTGAAATTTTTAGGGGCTTGAGGGGGCATTCCTTTGACATTTGCTTTTAAAAAAAGTGCCTTAAAATATGACACTTCAAGAGCAGCTGCTCTGTGTTTTCATGAAGCAGTTTCCATATGCAGAGTTCACATCAGATGTACAAACATGTATATGCCCAAATGACCATAACCATTGGTAACAGGTTAAATAATTATTTGCACAGTGCCTCCTCAAGAATGGTGGACATCTGTTAGTGCTCGGTTTGTAAGGAACAATTAAGGACAGAAGAGTAACCTTACCAGTAATAAATGCCCCTATCCAGTGCAGCATGCCAGGGAATGAACTACTGTTTATGCCATGAAGAAAGAACAAGCGTTCTTATACAGCTGTCTGGATTTTCTGGCCTTCCTTACCTATTTCTGTGAACACAACTGGGTCTTGACCAAGTCACGTAACTTTTCTGTATCTCATCTTCCTCATTTGCAGAGTGGGGATAATTGTCTCTCTAAGTGCTGTCCAATGTAACAAAGAAAAGTGCTCTGGGAGTGCAGAAAATCATTACAGGAAAGGGTTGTTCATTGTCATACATAAAAATTGCCTGATTAGCTAGCGCTGTTGTGAGAGATAGGAAGGCAAAGTGCTCAGACGGAGTGAGAACTAATCAAGTTTTTTTTTGATATTGCAAAATATTTTTTAAAATTAGCTGAAGGTTCAGACGCGCTATTTCAGGAACAGGCTGTGCCCAGCCTGACGTGCTTTGTTTCTGTCCTGTGGGCCTTTGCTCTCTCAGTAGGCAGCAGCCCCAGCTATGATCTGTCCTTGCTCCTGCCAGAAGGCTCTTTCCAGAGACGGTCCCACACCTGCCTTGGGGACCACTCAGCTGCTGGGCCATAACAGTTCCTCCTGCTAGAAAAAATGCTGCCTCTGAGAGCAAAACCATCTGCTCTGAGAAAACCCCTGCAGGAAAGCCAGGCAAGCGTGAGTCTCACGGGGACTGGGAGCATTAGTGCAATATACAGTCATCACTTGAGACAATTAAGGAATCGGCTCACAGGAGAAGCGACGGTAAACACTGTATTGTGTGCTACCCAGTGTTTATCATAGAGATTTTGAATTTAAAAGATAAATAAACATGCAGGCTGTGAGCAGCAGTCAGGAAGTAGGTTGTCATGGTTTAACCCCAGCCAGCAACTAAACACCATGCAGCCACTCACTCATTCCCCTCTGGTGGGATAGGGGAGAGAATCAGCAGGATAAAAGTGAGAAAACACATGGGCTGAGATAAAGACAGTTTAATAGGTAAAGCAAAAGCCACACACGCAAGCAAAGCAAACCAAGGAATTCATTCAGTGCTTCCCATGGGCAGGCAGGGGTTCAGCCACCTCCAGGAGAGCAGGGCTCCATCATGTGTGATGGGTACTTGGGAAGACAAATGACATCACTCCAAATGTCCCCCCTTCCTTCTTCTTCCCCCAGTTTTTTATTGCTGAGCATGACGTCAGATGGCATGGAATATCCCTTTGGTCAGTTGGGGTCAGCTGTCCCATCTGTGTCCCCTTCCAGCTCCCCCAGCTTTCTATGCTGAGCATGATGCCATATAGTATGGAATATCCTTTAGGTCAGCTGGGGTCAGCTGTCCCGGCTGTTTTCCTCTCCCAACTCCTCCTCACTGGTGGGGTGTTGTGGGAAGCAATAAAGGCCCAGATTCAGTGTCAGCCCTGCTCAGCAGTAACTAAACATCCCCATGTTATCAACACTGTTTCCTGCATGGATCCAAAACATAGCCCCATACCAGCTACTGTGAAGAAAATTAACTCTCTCCCAGCCCAAACCAGCATGTAAGGACAGAGCTGCGTCCAACCAGGACAGAGGTCTGGTTTCATCAGGGACAAGGCGTCCCGCCTTGCTTGTGCCAACGTGCTTATGCACTTTGTTGCCGAGATCCCATTGCTTCAATCCCTTTGCTAGCCTGCAGCTCCCTTCCCCTGCTCGGTAGCCTCCCTGAATGTGGAGATATTCTCAGTTCAGATACTCTTAGCTTTCCTTCTGGTCCCAACCCAATAGCTGAGCCATTTGCCTTCAAGTTTGGCTCCTGAAGCAGTGGTGCATGGGTGCAGCTGTGAGCTGCTGCCCAGGGTCTGGGTGCCAGGGTGCCCTCCCCCTCCCTGCCCCAGGGGCTCGCGCTCGCTGCCTCAGGGGCAGAGTACAGGGTGAGCTCGGTCTCCTTTCCAAAAACTGAGCAGGTAAGCAGCCAACTCTTCCCCCTGGTGACTTGGGGAATGCCTCTTTCTGCTGGGCATGGCGAGATGTATAACTGCATCATCCAAAATTGTTAAGTATAGTCCCTCCAGCAGGCTCCAAATTCCTTAGTCACAGACATGTTGTGATGCTGCTTCTCCCGAGTTGGCAGAGGCCATGCCAGCACTGGGAGATGGCAAGCTGGTGGACGTGTCCTCCATCCCTACTTCTCCATTGTGTTTAGGATAAACTGGGGTTTGGTGGCACAGACTGACACAGCAGCAGCTGGTGGGGAAAAACTTATGTCCTTCCACCCAGCCCTGCTGGGTTCCCAGTCTGGCCTGGTCTGCAATTGATGGTGAGGGAATCAACAAGATTGGTGCATTTGCAGGAAAAAAGGAAAATAACTAGACATCTGCACTAGAATCATGCCTAGCAGATTTATATCAAATATCAAGACTGATATAAAAACTAAATATCAAATATTATTAGCATGGTAGAATCTTCCAGCCACCAACTGCAGACTGGTGATCCCAGGCATCATCAGAAATTAGGGCGACAGCAAGAGGATAGGGGGAGGAAGAAAGAAAAACATTATTTGTAAAATAAGATTCTGACATTCCCATAATTAAAAGAGGAATACATCCTGAATATCCAATCACAGACATTAAAATGCAAATGAACACACTTATAAAGAAGATATTAAACAAATAAAAATATTAGACAAATAAAAGGCCCTGAGCATTTTTGACGTGTCTTCATTGCATTAAAGCCCAGAGGATTTGATGGAGAATTTTTGTAGCAATGCTTGTGAGGAATGTGTTGCAGTGCTGGAGGGAGGATTTTTCTGTTCACTTCTCTGCCACTGTGGTGGTGAGCTCCAAAGAGGCACATTTTTTTCCTAAACATGTTTCTCGTTTGTTGGTTTCAGTGATGGCAAAGCTGCAGGAGCAGTGCCTTTTCTGGGAGGCATTCTGGAGGCTGTCTCTCTCCTGGCTGAGCCATCAAAGGTCCCTCAGGAGACAGGAATCGTCATAATAAACTGGAAGGAAGGTCCTTCTTGCCCAGGTGCCCATATCTGGCAGTCCCGTCTGTGGCCTGCTAAGGAGGGATACAGCAGTAATCCTGTGGAAGGCAATTACAAACTATCCTAGTCCACATTTCATCTCTCTCTGAAAATTGCCATGGAAGGAGGCTTTCCACCTTCTTCAGAATTCCCTGTTTCCTTATAACATTTACTTTCATCTTTTGGCAAAGAGTTTCACAGGCATGAGCCCATTCTTTGGGAAAGCACTTTTGTTTTCCCTTTGTACTAGTCGGTTCATCGCTTGTGCAGGACCAGATGCTGAACTAGGAGAATGCTGTTTAAAGCTTGTCCAAACTAAAACCTTCTTTTAAAACTCACCCTTTCAGGTCTTGTCAGCAGCTCCAGGCATCATCAGAGCATATTGAAAAGCAATTTGTGACATCTGCATTCAGCAATTTAAGTCTGGGTCTTGCCACAAACAGCTTAAACTGGAAGAGCATTAAAAGGTTAAAAGGACAAACCTGAACCGAGCAAGTTCTCCCCAGGGATCCAATATTAGTTGGTCGTGTGGTGCTGGAGGTAGAGGGAGGTTAAGTAACAATTGCAGATATACCACTGAGCGTGGCTGAGCAAGTCACTCTCCTGCTGTGATCCTAACAGGGCAAGGAAGAAGCTGAATCTTGAGAAAGACCAGCACTACATCTTAGCTGAGCATCCTCACCTTTCCTGAGCAACTTAATTGACTTTCCTTGTAAATTAGCTCATGGTGAGGACAGTAAAATCGCATGGAGGAGGGAACCGATAGCTAAGCAGAGAGGGCCAAGCTCCCATCCCAGCTCTGTGGAAAAACTCTACTGCCATTCAGGATTTGTCCCCAAATAGCCACGCAGAAAACGAGAAGCAGGAGGCACAGCACCTGCACGGTGGTGGAGAGGAGCCTCTCCCCTTGCCCCTTCCTTCCTCGCGCAGCAGACACGCTTCCCTCGAGCCCCACATGCAGCCCGTTGGGTGTGGAGCCAGGGCTACCCCCGCCAGCCTTCTCCTCCCGAGCGACAGGTGCTGCACAGAGCTCGGCACTTCCCTCCGAGCCCCCCACCCCGGCCCGCACAGCTCCTCCGTCCCAGCCCTCCCACCCGCCCTGGCCACTCGATCCCCGGGAGCCTCAGCAGTGCTCCCCACAGCGGAGCGGGGCACAGGGGGGAGGCAGGGACCCCTTCCCTGGGGGGCTGCGCCAGGACTGGGGAAGGCAGCGTTGCCCAACAGTGGGGCGGTGGTAGGAAACCTCATGACTGTGCAGAGGGGCAAGGGAAATCAGACACGGTTGTTTCTGTTCTTTTTCTCTTTCCTGTCTTACTGCCACTGCTGAGCAGTTTAAATAGTTTAAGTGGCTTTTAAAGTGGATTTTACAGACTAAGCTATGATCTTAAAGTATAACATTTAACAAAACTATGTCAGTTAAAATTCTGTTGCTGTAATTCTGAACTTTAATGTTCTTCTATACCGTTTGAAATCAAACCCAGTATTTTTCTCTGGCATACAAGAACCAGAAAAAAATGAAATGTTTAGTAAGCAGGAAAGTAAACAACACTGTCTTTAGTGTCCAACATAAAAAAAGCCCACCCAACAGTCATAAAATAAAAGAAAGAAACATCATCCATCAGAGGAAAAGATATTAAAAGCTTGTCTGTGTCATTTGTAATATGGGTAGATAATTTACTTAAATATATGAGCTTAAGTCATATTATTTCCACCCATACAATTGAAAACAGTTTGAACACTACTGTGTTACATGTAGCTGTGTTACATACACAGGCCACGTATAACCACATAGCAACAAGCAGAAAACAAACTAAAGGAAACTTGGCATGGGCTTGGTGTTTTCCTTCTGAGAGGCAAATTTTTATTCCCCTTGCAAAACCTGATTTCATGCCATACGTGCTAAAATCATCACTCGCTCCCTAGCAGGTACAGTTGGGGGATAAAAACAAAGAGCACAGGGTAATATCAATAAAAGAAAAGCCCTTGTTCACCAACTGCCTGCAGAGAACAGGGAGAAGATCCCTGGGCAAGAGAAGCAGGGTGTGCAGCACTACTTCAGACTTCTCTTTCCAGATAGAATTTTCTTCACATGCTGTTTACCCACTGATTCTTCCAAACCACATCTTGGCTAGAAGGCAGGTGATGACAGGTCATGGGAGAAGCAGAGAATTTTGCAGCTTGTCTTGGCTGTACCGAACATGCCCTCGTGCTTGGAACAAATCAAACACTTCATGCCATTAACAAACTGTGGCAAGTCCAGTGAGCCTTTCCTCCCTGGCAGGGACTGGAAAGATGCACCAGTACTATAAACAACAGAGTTACGGGATGAGTTCAGTGCATTGACACGCATGGTGGAGAAAACAAGGTACAGGCTGGCTTTCTAAGGACAGCTATGCAAGTGTACTTTACTCTGGGTGGGCAGCAGGGGACAAAGAGGGATCCTTCTCCATGGCCAGTATGTGTCACGCGTCTTCCTTTACTGCCTGCTTGGGACCTGCGCTTGAAGCAACAACAGTGCCCTCATATTTCTCCAGTTTTCAAAATCATCTGCAAACTTCTCCAGCAAATCCTTTGTCCTACAAGCCACTGGGGTGTCACTTGCTAAAGATACACTCTGGGAAGCAGCTAGCGCAGTTGACAAGTATGGCAGGGTTTACCTATTTCATTGTGGAAATTTCACAATTGCACTGGGTATCAAAGCACCATCATGAAAATGCAAAAATAATAGCCTGTGCTGCACAAACCTAATCTTTAATAAATAGACATGAGGAAAACTCCTTCTTTTACAAGTTGTCCTTATTCTGGAGCGTGCAAAGGGAAGGAATGATACACTTCCATCTGCATTGGCTCCCTTGGAGAGTAGAAGAGCTACGTGCTTCCTCAGTAATATCTTCTCTGCTTCTCCAGGCTCCACTGAGGCAAAGTCCAAGGTTTCACATGTCCAGGGTGTGAGCAGTGGAGGTAAAAGGCTGAGGTAGTAGGGTAAGAAATGTGACAGCTGGAGGCAGCATGGCTCCAGTGCCCACGTCTCTGTCCCTGCATGCACATAGAGCATCCAGAAAGGGTAGTACAAGCAATGGGACTGAGCCTGAGCATGGACCCAACGGCAGCTGAATAAATGCACACGGATTTGCGTCAGTGTGTTATTTTTGCTGTTGGACCCTGCTGAATTTATTTGACCTGGAAGTCACTGATCATCTCCCCAGCTGGGAACAGAACTACAGCGCACGGTGTGATCTGTATAAAAATCTAAGATACAATGGCCAAGAGAAAGACAGGAATTTGGTGAGGTATATTTATATGTCTGCGTCAAAAGATCCAGTCTACTGGATTGTTATACCAGTATGATATATCTCTATAGCTAAAGACAAATAGAGACAGAGATTAAAAAATGCCTGTTGTGCCATGTAGTTCACCTAATTCCATCTCCATGATAATGTATGTTCATTTCCTGCAACTCATTTTGTATTTTTTGGCTAGTTTTTTAATGTCCCAAGAAATGAAACATTCCCCCTTCCCCTGAAAAGTTACTTCACAGACCGTGTTGCTTAGACTTGTGGTTTGGGTTTTTTTTTTGGAAGTTCAGTCAAAATTTTAAACTTTCTTATTTCATCTTAGTGCTAATAGACACATCATTCTTAGTCTCAATACCTGAATGTTTCAAAAATCTGTAGATAATTAGCCATTTACCAAGGGTTCTTTTAATTAGTTTTTTTCAGTGACAGAATTATTATGTCCTGCCTGAATTCTACCGGGTTTTGTCTGATAATACGATGCAACAGTTCCTTAAAACCCAGCCACCAGCTACTCTGCGGGTTTGTTTCCCACGGCAAGGCAATGTGTGTGATTGCCTCTTGGCTGGCTAAAAGGTCTAGAATATCTTAGATTTCCTTGGGATTCATCAGGATCTACTTGTAGGAAAAACTAAAATAATCCAACACTTCAAAGGTGCTGGAATCCAGCCATTTATTGATATGAACAATCTACTCAGCTACTCCCCTTTGCCCAGCTATTTGACATGCACGTTTCCCTTCCTGACTCAAAAGCTGTGAGTACGTTAGAGGTTGTCCAAAGGAGTGAGCTAACCCAGTGCCATATGTCCACATTACCTGAACTTAGCAGAGCCTTAACTCCCTGTCTTCATCTTTCAATTGATTTCCCCGGTTGGACTTAGCAATGCACTGAAAACCAGATGCAGTCATCCAAAATCCAGCTGTGCCACTTCTGGGAATAATTAATATAAAAATGTTTCCAGCTTAAAACCTGGTGAAATTCCTGTCTTCTTCAAGATTGTCTCTATCAGCTTGCGATCAGCAGTTTGGAGTCGGCATATCAGTATTTCCTTGCATGTGCCAGCATCAAAGGGAAAGTACATGCTCCTGTCTCCAAATAAGAGACATTTTCCATATGTGCGCTCTCCACTCTGTCCTGCCTAATGACTATACATTAAGATATTATGCGGGAAAGGTTGCAACATTTTGTAGCATATGTCTGCACAAGCGAGAAGCATGTCTCACACCTGCTTCTTGGCTTTGGGACATTATTCCTCATAACTCTCTTTCTTACAGCCTGGCTGGCTTGCGGTGCTGCAGGCTTCGAATGGCAAGCCGGGGTGGCAAAGCAAGCCTTTCTCTGCTTGGGGTGGCAAGATATGCGAAAGCCTGTGGTCCCTTCCACGGGTCCCTTCCCTTCTTGTGCTCATGCTCTATGAGAGGTAATGGCCACCCCCCTTCAAAACAATGCAGCCAAACCACTTCCAAAGGAGGCTTATAATTATTTGCATGGAAAAACGCTTATGACTTATTTTCTAATTTGCAATTCAGAGAGCTGGTCTGAAATAGAGACCGTTTTCCTTTAAATAACGTAAGCAGTGCTGGAGCAGGATTACATCTGTCACGGATAAAAATGCTCTATTTATGCCTTATTGTAATCCATTCACTGGTTTATGGTCCCCGCGTCCTTAAGGGAGTGTCGGAAACCCACACAGCGTTCCCGAGTGCTACATTTTGCATTCAGATCTCCGATTCTGTTGACAGATGTGTACAATCACACGCAGCAGTCAGGCAACTCCCTCTTCACTCTGTATTGGAGGAAGAGCGAGAGGGCAAATTATTTCAGCTGAGGTCAGCATTAACTTAAGCTCAAAATAACTCCCTCCAGATCCACCTGTTTCAGACAGAAGCATGCGAATAAGCAGTGATCTTCGGTGAATTCCAACTGCTTCCCTATTTCACATCCCATTTTGGGGCTCTGCCATCACAGATGTAGACAACACACATGTACTCAATTAAACAAAAAAGGCTGTAATCAGCCTGATAAATAAAAAAAAAAATAAATACCCTCACTCTGCAAGTGTAATGTAATGGATTAGTAAACACATATTTCCCATTTTAGGTATGAGCACTGAATGTGTAAATACAGGCATGTTTTCGTATGCTTTGGGGAAAATATTATAAATTTATTGAGAACAGTCCATTAAAAAAAGAGACATATGATTGCATTCATGTTAAATTAAACAAAGGTTTCTGAGAAGGTACCCTTTAAACAAGAGAGTTTCCAGTTTCTCTTAGTTTCAGTTGGTGAGAGTATCAGCTTCCTTCTTCCCTGTCTTTCTGTATGAAAAAAAATAGCTGCTTCTTTCATTCCTTGTAATGGGCCATTCCTAATAAAGCTGAGTGTTTCCAAGGAAATGCAGTGAATCGCTGACCCTCATTCCTTGTTGCCTGGCAGTCCGAGATGCACCCATCCTCCAGGTCAGGGACATACTTTCTTTGACCTCATTCCACCCAACCTCAGGTTGGAGGGCTCCTGGCCTTGCTAGACCTCACTGAAGATGTCAGGGAACATCTGGAAACAGAATCCCATTTTTGTCAGTCCCAATTATCAGTATGGGTGTGTACTGGCTGGTGTGTCCCAAGCCCTTCAGAACTGCTTCTCAGATAAAGTCACCTGGGGTTTAAGCAGAGGGTCTCAGAAGGGCTTGGTAGGCAAGACCAGAGCCTTGCTCTTGAAACTGTCATCATTCTTGAAGTAACCCTTAGTACTGTAAATCTGTTCCCCTTTATATCCACTTAAACTCAAGTTTAAACTCTCAAGAACTGGGAGCTTTTCCCTAAGTAACCACCACAAAGCTTCTTATAGCCGGAGGCCAAAGCTGAGGGGAGGTACCATCATGTTAACCTCGGGCAGCTTTGATATTTTTGTTGACTGTGCCCTCAGAAAATAATGGTATTAGCAGCTCTGACTAAAATACCGAGAGATGCAGCTCCCTCACAGCAGGTAAACAATCTGTGCAATTGGGCACAAATGCTGATAACAAGGCCTCTTTCCAATTAGGAAGAGACAAAACAAACTGCATCAGCAAAAATTCCTGCGAGGATATTCCTTGAGGCTTCTTTGTGCTCTTCATAAAACACAAACATTTTTACCATGCAATACCCCCAAATTCATCAGCTGCCCACAGGAATACTTAAGCACTGCTTCTTTGTGAAACTGCACAGAAAAGATTGCCTGGTGCTGTAGCAGCTAAACCTTGGGGTCAGAGCCAGAGGGACGTATTTACACAGGAGAGGCACAGATGGACGTGCACAGACACAGAACTGCAGCCTCTCTGGGCATGGGGAGTTTGCTAGGGTAAGCTGAAACCTCTGTGCAGACATTTTAATTTTCAGAAAGCTGCTTGAATGGAATGTACTTGAAAAACAGATGTGTTTTGAGAGCAGCCACAACAAATATTAAATGTGGGTGACATGTGGGTCTGAGATTGCACGGTCAGAAACATCCCATCCTTGGTCCCCTTCTGCCTGAACATGGAGGGCTGCCTTCTAATGCCCCAGAAAGACAGGAGTGCTCCTAGAGATATGCAGAACGTGAATTTTGCAAGTCGTTTTTCATCAATGTCTACACAGTTCCCTAGTGCAGACAATTACATTGCTTGACTGTCTCAGCCATTTATTACATTGTCAGAGCTGCTTGGCCCACATGTGAGCCTCTCGGGATGGTGCATCCTGTGGGTCTGTGATCCCCGTCTTCCCCAGTGTCCAATTCACAGCCATTGGCAGCACGTCTACGCAGTGCACATGCAAAGCAACTGGATTTCAGCCTTGCACTGGAGTGATGAGGAAGGAATGAAGAGAACCAAGGAGGAACTAAGACCATGAAGTACTGGGCTTATGATGAAAGAGTCGTTGACTGCATTTGAGGCTTATTCCTGACCTCTGGAAGGTCATCTGTGAATGACATTAATGACTCTTGGAAGAATTACTGAGGAACAATTTCTTGAGGGAAGTCGGGGTTCAGGAGATAAAACAACCAAACAAAGGTAAAAAAAAGACCAAAGAGAAAAGTTTGTAAGATGACACATTACTTGATGTGTCAGCATTGATAACACTGGATTTTTTTTTTTTTTCCAATGTGCAGGCATGGCCACTTTTTTCATATTGCCTCAGGGTGTTCCCACTGCTCACCTGGATATGAAGGGCACTGACAGAAGAACGTTGGAGAGCATTTCTTTCTGGGGCCAGGGGCACCTGGAGGGGCTGGGGTGGGAGGAGGAGAGGGGCCATGGCACAGCAACCTAGCGAAATAATCTCCCACTCCCTCAGTGCAGTCAACCTAGAGACTTCCAGAGATTTAGTGGGGTCTAGGAAGAAGCAGTTTTCCTAGCAAAGGGTAGCAGCACTGCCTCTGGGAGACTGGGAGTTCAGTGGCAGGGAATGGAGTTTGCCAAAAGCGGTTTTTAACAGCCAGTTTGGCTGTGATTTTGACATCCATTTCTATCAAACCGGGCTGAATGATCTCCAGCACAGCTCTGTCTAGGCAAGAGACATAAGATTTATAACAATCTCTTGGAACTGTTTTGTAAATGGCTCTTTTGATTTGCACATAACCTTCTTCAGTGGAGATACAGGACATCATTCAAGTGATGTAGCTGCCTGTGAACTGGGTAAATATGAGCTAATCATCTTTCTGGTGGCAAAGGCCTTTAATGCAGCTCATGGTAGGAATGGTCCCTTCAATTACAGTAACGATTCATGATTATGGTGAAAGTTGATAGCTCAGCATGCCCGTGTCTATGCCAAAAGCCGGCATGAGATGTTTGGACAGTAGCCCAGGTGGGGGAAGGAAAACTACGGTTGGTCTGGCTGAGAGACCCAGCCAAGTCCCCAGAATTAGTTGCAACCCAGATGGCACAGTAAGGTAGTTCAGGATGCATACTTGTGTTTAGATATGGGTGTGAGGGTTAGACACCTCTGCCATGTTCAAATTACTGTCTCACAATATTAAAGAGGGTTGGACTGAGTGGGAGCCCCTCTGTAGCAGCAAGACCTGCCCTATGCAAACAGTGTGGACATGGTGGTTTCCCAGAGTAATTAGCAGGTTCATAACTTTTAACAGTGAAGCAGCAAGCAGAAAGAGAGTTCATGTGCATTTTCTGCAGGGAGTTTGCCCTCCTGGAAGAAGACCCACTGGTTAGTGCGGAGCCCTTAAATGTTCAAGATTTTTCAGGGATGGGGTTCAAGTTCCTTTTAAACATGGGGTTTATCACCAAGATCACCTGAGAATCCACCCTGTGCATATTCTAGACCTCCAGTTGCTGAAGCCTGGGTTTTCCCATGTATGAGGAGGGTATAGGATGGGGAAATAGTTGCAGGTTATCTCACAGCTGGTATTTATGAGGTGCAATTGTAATACAGAGGCATTCAAAGGTGTTACACAACTAGTAACAATTATTTTAATGGTCCCTCTCCTGAGGAGTTCTTAATGCTAGTGAAAAGGTAATAATATGAAAACAGAAAAAGAAAGTTGAGAAGTGTTTTGTTAAAGAGAAGATGGAAGGCAGTCAGATATAGGTCTGAGGTGTGAGGTGTGACTGCTGAAAACCCTACTTTGCCGATTTTATGAAAGTGGGCTGTTGTATAAAGTGAAATACTAGAGGCTTTTCTAAGGCCACAAAGAAAGTCAAGAAAAAAAACCTCAGGTTGTCTGATCTTCACCAAAGTAGTAGAGAACAAGAGCAATACCTGGATGGAAGGAT
The DNA here is from genome assembly GCA_000699545.1 of Podiceps cristatus. Classification (NCBI taxonomy): domain Eukaryota; kingdom Metazoa; phylum Chordata; class Aves; order Podicipediformes; family Podicipedidae; genus Podiceps; species Podiceps cristatus. Next base: position 6,913 of record KL276353.1, on the reverse strand, counting down.
CCAGGACAGCAACAGCACATGGAAGGACAAGGAAACCAACAGCACAGGGAAGGACAAGGAAACAAAAGGGTGTGCGTCCAGAGCCTACACCAAGAAGCCTTAGCCTGCTGCAAGAAAGGAAAGAATCAAAATCTGTAAAAAGCTTTACTGAATAGGATGAAACAGATGCACCATCAGGAGTTAATAATAAAGGATTGTTGCAAACACATTTCATACTGTTGAGGATCTCCGAAATTTCCTTTGATTAAAAAAGAGCTCTTTGGTGGAGAGGCCTAGAATATTTCTGTAGAAAAATACTCTGTCATAAAAATATTGTTTCAACAAAAGTGTTTAGATATGTGTGTGTGTGTGTGAGTGCACGCACGTGTGCCCACCTGTGCATATTTGGACTGACATGGATGAAATTCTCTAGGAAACAAATGATGGGTTTTGAACTGATTTACTTTACAGCGCTAGTGCTCATTTTACAGGCTTTTATTACTTTTCAAAGATTCGTCTTGTACAAGCAGAGTAGTTGTAACAGTTCTGCACTTTTAAAGAGGTGTTCTTGTATGCTATGAGGATTGTTTATATCCTATTGAAGATTGTGATTTTTTTTTGTCTTTTTTTTTTTTTTTTGAGAATATTAAAAGAAAAGCATACAAGAGTTAGAAACTGGATGTTTTGATTTTCACACAGATCTTTGGGCCTGGAAGCTGCCAGAGATACATTTGCTATGAAAGAAAAGAGGAAGCACCTTTTGTATTACCCTTGGAAATTTCCACTGATACATACGCCACTATTTCTAATTGTACATGCTGCAATTATGCAGTGGAAATGAGTCCTCTTTTTTTTTTTTTTTTTTTTTTTTTCCCCACCAGAATAATGGCAAGTGGATGACATGACTGAAATATAACAGTGACAGTCTTGCTATAACCATGAGGGTACAAGGACGTGCGTAACACAAAGTGTTTGTTTAGAGCTGCCTTCACAAATATGCACCCCTGTTTTGTGCTCATATCTTCCCCTGAGCTTTTTCCTGAGAACCACCCTGCGGCAGCAAAGGGGCATTTTGGAGTGGTGGGAGCTGGGTGCCTCACTGCTCTCTGTAACTCTGAGACTTTCCCCCACAGGCTGTCTTTTATTAGACAAAATGTCATGGCTGGAAAAGATTAGACAAGGTTTTTAGCACATAGCACCTTTGCTAAGTCTGAAATGCAGCGGCTGACTTCAGAGCTAAAAGCAAACTAAAAACAGTTGTTCAGAATTCGGTCCCTCTGTGCACATTGCTCCCTTATCATACTATTTTTCAGTCACTTCCTCTAGCTGAAGTTAGCCAGTGTGATACTGAAGCCTGAAATATTTGTATGAAAGAGTCTGTTCAAGGATAGAACAGGAACAATAAATAGGCCAAACTCACTGCTCTGTTGGCAAAACTTAATTGGTACTGACAGTGAGCTCCGCTATGGGCGCAACACTTTGAAGAAGTGAGGAAAAAACTAAGTGCTTAGGAACTAAGTGTATAAATACTTAGACATGCATTATACATCTTTCACTCTATTTATGTATGTTTTGAAGGGGACACCCCTGCAGCAAGTAAAATGATGCTACAGTGTCTGTTACTGCCGGGCTGTTTTCTCAGGATGCTTCCCTTGATTAACAAGGCTGGGACGGCTCAGCAGCCCACTGCCCTGCCTCTGTAAAAGCAAACCCCCAAACCCTCTCAGCATCCTCCAGCCTTCCTCTTTCTTAACGTGTTCCTGGCCCTTTAGCTTTACTCACACTTCTCCAATTAAAATGTTCCAGCCTGGACGTGGGAAGCCGTGCACAGCTGCGCACCCGGCTTTCCAGCCCGCCGCCGTGATGGCTGGAACTGCCAGCCAAAACCTTGGAAACAGATTTTTAATTTAGATTTTTGCCCAAGCCATGGCCTATTTTAAGCCTTTAAAACCACTCTGGATCTCATGCAGACCTCTATTGCCTTGAAGTAAACCATTGGCAGCAGCAGAGCCGAGCTTCCCAGCGGCAGCCCAGGGTAAAAGCAGGGGAGAGGAGATCAGGATCCTGCCCGTTGTTTTACTGTTTGCACAGAGGATAGGCTAACTTCAAGTTTTGTTCCAGACTCTCAGCAGAGGCAGACCCTCTGCTGTTTTGTCAGTTTAATGGGAATTTAATGTAACTTTTTCTTCTCTCCAGATGTGTTAACAGATACAGAGATCTGTAGCTTTATAGCCGGATCCCTGAATGAATGTGCGAAGAAGATAAGGGCGAAAAGAGCTTTCCCTTGTCCTTTCCAGAAGATGTCACAGGCTGTCCCAGCCCCTGGGGTGCCCATGCTACCTACCCCACTGCCTCGCAGGACCTCGTGGCCAGGCTGGGGAGGGAGCACCAGGTTCCCGGCGGCCCCCACATGCCGGCTGAGTCCTGGCAAAGGGGCTCTGCTTTCCAGAGGTCTGTGAGCAGTCTTGTAAGGCATCACGGCACCTTTATCAGCCGTCTTCCAGCAATCCCTGGCATGTTGCACTCAGTAAAGTACCGCTAGGCCAGCGCTCTGCATCTGGCAGAGTAAGAGGAGGCAGTGGGCAGGGGAACCACATGAGCCTGGCTGTTACCTCCTGGTCAAGACAAGTATTTGCCAGTCGGGAATATATTTGGTTGGGAAACAAGAAGGTTTTTATGAAATCAGAGCAGTGAAATTCTGTGGTGGACTTTTAAAAATAGGAAGGCCAAAGACTGAGCTGGTTTAAAACGTAATTTAGGAGGTGATTAGGCTTATGTGGTGTGGTGACCTGTGAGGAGGGGGAGCCAGGTAGCCGGGCTGCAGCACCCTTGGCCATCCTGTGCCTGGGCAAGCTGGCCTCTCTAGGGTGGATGGTGCAGCTGTCTCATCCTTAGGCAGGGATGGGGATAGGCCAAGTCACACTGCCACAGCATATCAGGGCTCTTCTGGCAGAAGCAGTTTCTTCACAGGAGGAAAACCACTTTGCCTCATCTTTTACACTGGGCAAGCAGAGGCTTCAACAATAACTTTTCTCCGTTGCTAGTGAGTGGGGTCAGAGTTTAGATCACAGACCTGAGGAAGAAGGTCTGAACATGAACTCTGCTCCTCTTCTTACCAGTGCAAGCTTTAGGGCTGAAATTTGCCTCAGCTCAAACAAGTTCTTGGTACTTAATTGCTATTAAGCCTTAGTTATCTACAAATGTGTCCTGGTTTCAGCCAGGACAGAGCTAGTTTTGTCTTCAGCAGCTCCTGTGTTTTGGATTGAGTGTGTGAAACATGGTGACAGTGCGCTGCTGTTGTTGGTTGCTGCTGAACGATCAAGGACATTTTGCAGTTTCCCAGGCTTTGCTGATGTGCAGGTGCAAACACCTGGGAGGGCACAGCCAGAATAGTTGATGCAAACTGGCCAGAGAGAGTGTTCCATGCCATAGACGGCATGGCTGGTATAAGTGAGGGTCGGGCATTGCCCCCTTCTCTCTGGTTCCTTGTTCGGCAGTTCGTGTTTTTCAGGCCTGTTTGTTTATTTGTCTGTTTGTCCCCTCGTTCTCTCTCTCAGGAACTTGCTGTTCTGGCATGGCTGCAGGGGAATATCCCCACTCCCTGACTCCTGCTTGGATCATTGGGCAGTGAGAAATTGTGCATCGTTCATTTTATATATTCTGTTATCCTTATATATTATTATTATCATTAATATATTTTTATCTTTTCCTTTGCTGTCCTGGTAGAGTGTGTTTATGTCAATCCATGAGCTCACTCTCTCCGATTCTCCTCCTCACCCCATTGGGCTGGCTGCATGGTCCCGTTACCATGGTTAAACCATGCCAAAAGGTAAATCCTGTGATGATGGCAGTGTTGAAGACCTGAGACATCACTCCTTTGCTCTGGATGGCACTACTAATTGAGCTCATTTATGCAGCAAATATACTGGTTTGTTTAACAGTCTGCAGTTGGGCTGAGGTCTTTGGTGCCAGGCAGATTAAAATGCATGCAGCATTGTTCATTTTCAGCTACTATTCCTCTCTTTTGCTGTTAAAAAGGGAGCATAGGTCTATAGGTCAGATATAAAGGCGCCTGGTGACTAATATGTAGCACTGGCCTGCAGACTGGGTTATTCTCTGCCATCAGGCATGGCTGTGGAGGCTGAGGCATTGCTATGCTCAGTGGCATGCTTTTCTCTGTGCACAATGACTGAATGAAGATTGTGAATGACTTTGCTGCAGCAATTTTATAAATTCTTCCTCAAATGTAACACTTACTAAGACTGTGTTCTTCGCAGTTGGACTTCCTTACAGTTGTGTCTTGATGTAAGTATATTATGTCACCCATCACCACAGGGAAAATGACAACAGCCAATTTATGTATGTAGGAATGAGATAGGCTAGTTATAAGGTGTCCACTGTGGTTCAGCATTTGCTGAACTGTTAACACATTTCTTTTCAGCTGACAGCACTTGCTGTAACTGGAAATCTAATTGGAGTAAGAGACTTGCACAAGTCTGCTGTCCTATAAAATTTGATTTTGAAATCAATGTGTGGTACAGTCAACTTCAGTGATGTTCAGATTTTTCTTTTCATCAATGTTTGTCTTTTAAATAGCCTGCTGGTTTATGTGTAATCAAAATTCATACAGGCAAAACAAAAAAAATCCAGGGGACATAAGTGAGACAATACAGCTGTACAGCAGCCTGGAAAGCTCTGCAAATCTAGGCAAGTAAAGCAGACATCTCATGATCTCCTGACCTAGCAGCTCTCCCAGTAATGAAGTAATGCGCAATAAAAGCTTTTGAGAGGAGTCAAGACTTCTGTGCTGCAGACAGCCTTGGTTAGGATCAGATTTTAACACAAATTTCCATGTACCTTCTCCTCACCAGACTGTAGCACTGCCTGACCATGCAGGGTAAGATTTCCCCTCAGTGACAGCTACTTGCCCTCTCCATCCCTGTGGGGTGGCCCATGGCCTCTCTCCTATGGAGCTGCTTCTACTCTGTTTTGGAATTTGGTTGGAGGAGTGAAAAAGTTGGGGTCTCAGGGTGAACATCTGGGAAAAGGCCAGAGGGTGATTGAAATGGACCAGAAACTAAAAGCCAATGGTCCAGGGGAAGGAAGCAGGAAGGCAGTGTTGCAGGTTTGGAAGTCAACAATGAAGTAATCAAGGGATATACAACACAAACCAAGAGCTAGCAATAAATGCAGGAGGCCAAACAATGTGGTGATTTTTAGCCAATAATTTTCAATGAAAATAAATATGGCACCCTTCCATGAGGACAACAATAACCTGGGAGGAAGTCATTTCACAAACAAACATGAACAGAGATGAGGTCTTCAGGCTGGGAGATGTGAGGAACGTGGTCCGTTCCAACCTTGAGATAACCCTGGGGTAAGGTCCAGATTGGGAGGGAAACAGTGGAAGTCAATGTGACTTGGCACTGGCCATCGCCAAGGGAACGGGATATGTCAGACTCATTTATAAAATTCCTGTCTCTCTCTGTCTCAATTATCAAGGACTGATAAGTTCTTGTGCAGACTGCACAGGATGGGGCATGGGCACACAGTGGCTTCCCAAACCCGTTATTTGGCCTTGCCAAGGTCCATCCCATCAAGCAAGGACCATTTGTCCCCTCTTTCCTCCAAAGCATAAATCTCTTCAGAAAGAGATGGGAAACGGGCCAAGGCTCAGTTGGTCTTAGTCTTTTCCCTTCTGCCTCCACCTTATGATCCAGGCCTCAGGAAGGGTTGCAGCCCCAGTCTCCATCATACAGCCACAGCTGGGTTACTTGGCAGACGATGAAGATGCTGCAGACACCAGTCAGTAGTGGCGGTGGGGTTAAACCATAGCACCCCAGAATATCTATGCCTGATCTTCAATTAAACAGTCATTTACCTTCTGATTTTCATTCAGTGCATAGGCTGGGTGATAAAGGATTGACACAAAAGTTACTTCCTTCTCGTGTGGAAGTTAGCCTCTGGTTTGCATACAAAAGGGGCAGAGCGCTTGTGTAAGGATATTAAGTTCTAAACTCAAAATAGGATTTGCTGTGGAGTTATAGGGTTGATAAGCTTTGCCACTTCACATTTGTCAGTTTAAAAATCAAAGGAAAGACTGCTTGCTTGCTTTCTGGTTTCTGAGAAATACAGTTTAAGAAATAAAAGTATAAAAATGTATTGCATTTTCAAAACAACCCATAGTAAATAATATCTATTCATACTCTATATAAATTCATGCCCTAGATACACAAACACTAGTTCACAAACTTGTTGGCACGAGCTGCAATAGAGAAATATACAGGCTACTGGCAGAAAAAGTACTTCCATTATTCATTTGTCACTGGTACCCAGGACAGTGATGCTATTCAAGGTAATGTACTGTCTCAAAATAAATCTTTTATCACTACTCACTTCAGCAGCTGGAGCTGGTGATGTACACAAGCACATACAGATACAAGGCCAGAAGACAGCCATCTCTCACTGGAACTGCTCTATTGCAGCACAGTTTTATTTAAATACCATGCACTGTTCTTTTGCAGGGTTTTATCAAGTTAATGGTCAGATGTGTCTGTTGATGTACAGACTGTTGATGTGTGCAGTGCCTTATGCGCGCAACATCTAATAAGGCACCTTTTCAGTAAAGACCAGAATCTATGAGAGTCTGCACAGGAAAGTAGCGATGGTGAGTGACAGGCAGCATTGGGAAAGGTGAACAGATTTTGTGCTTCCCTGTGGTCTGGACCACAAGAGTTACAAGACCTGGAACAGAGAAGCAGCAAGATGATTTTTTATTATTATTATTATTTTTTTTTTTTTAAATCTGACTTCAGTAGACTGGATTGATGCTAGGGTAAATGAAAACTCCTTCTGTCCCTGAAGAGATGAAAGTCTACAGTGTTAATAATCTTTATCCCAACTGAAGTCAATCTTATTTGAATCAAGTCAGGTT
>KL276352.1:417-27299 GCA_000699545.1 Podiceps cristatus | reverse complement strand
CCATCATCGATGTCACCTCCCTTGACCTGCTGGTAACACCTTTTTTTGATGCAGCCCATGATATGGTTGGCTTTCTGGGCTGCAAACATACATTGCCAGGTCATGCTGAGCTTCTCATCAACCAACACTCCCAAGTCCTTCTCCTCAGGGCTGCCCTTCAATCCATTCTCTGTCCAGCCTGTATTTGTGTTCGGGATTGCCCTGAGCCAGGTACAGGACCTTGCACTTGGCCTTGTTGAACCTCATGAGGTTCACATGGGCCCCTTCTCGAGCTTCTCCAGACCCCTCTGGATGGCATCCTGTCACTCAGGTGCATCAACTGTACCACCCCACTTGTTGTCATCAGCAAACTTGCTCAATCCCACATTTGGAATCCATATTTTCTACACAGGAAAAAAACCCTCTTCTTCCTATTTATTGAGGCTAAAGAAATATCTATGTTGTAAAGGTTTAGGTTATCCAGCTGGAATGGATCAATCTGTGGTTATTTATTTAGAGTTCTACAGTACAGACCGTCTGAATAAATAAACAAATTCTTATTTAATCACAGTGTCTCTCCCAGAAAAACATTGAAGATTTAATTGAAAGTTGCCAGTGCTAGGTCATATCACAACAAAATATTTGCAATCATTCCTTAATTAAGAATTCCTCACTTAACACAATGACATTTTACTACAAGTTTGAACTTCCTTATTTCCACGTCCAGCTGTTTGGTCATGTCATATGTTTGTCTAATGGACTGACAAGCTCTCTTTTACCTTATTGCTGTGGTGCGTGCAAGTGCTTACACAGTACAATCAAGTTTCCTGTGAGTCTTCTCTGTGTTGAGATAAAACGGATTGACACATTACAATCTATCAAAATAGGCCAAGTTTTTTAATATTTAATACTTCTCATTGGCTCTGGAATTCTTGCTCAGGTATTGGTACCTAAACCATATTTCTCTAGATATTGCACACCTATGTTCTTTGGGTTTAGATGTACTATTACATGCGTCTCAAGAGGAATATCCTCTGTTACTGTACTGCAAACAAAGTCTCAATTAATTGGTGAATATCACCAGAATATTTTTCTTCTGATGCGGATCCCTTGTAAAATGTGAAAACGCATTTGCTTGCATTGCTGACTCTTGAATCAACTCATAAACGTCGATGGAAATGCTGGAGCCATGTTTTATGGTGTTAGGTACTGCAAAGTATGTATCATCACAGTCCGAGAAATCGAATGTCTGAGTATTCAGTAGGTGTTCAGCAGATACCATGGAAATGCCCTTTAGCTTCAGCCATGCTAAGGCAAGAGCAAATTCAAGTATTCATTTATGAAACCCCTGATAGATGATTCAATTACAGGTATTGGAAATAGAACAGCCATACAATCTCTGCTTATTCTAAAGCCAAATTGTTCTCTACTACTTTGTGTCTGGCAAACCGAGTGACATGAGCACACAGTAAGGGACTCTCATTGTGTACACTCTGAACATCAACAGGTTAAAGAAACTAAAACTATAGGGAAACTGTACACAATCAGTCTTGCTTTGAATAACTGATCATTTTGCATCCTAATTCATTGGCCAGGCACTGATGGCATCCAGCATGACCTTAGTGTGACCTGTTAATTACTATCCCCAAATAAATTACTGCTTGGTCTCTTTCTAGCTGAGTAGCCTTGTATTCTAGTTCTACATAAAGCCTTTTGATTTGTTGAACCTATAGGATTTAGAAAACGCCTCTTCTGTCAGTCACACCTTCTATAACTATATGAATGCATATGGCTCAATATTGGCTGTTGTTTACAATCCAAAAATGACAGCAAGTAATCATGTTGGGGTGCTAATGGGCACAAGAGATCAATCATCAATCATCACTTGAACACTGTGTGACTTTACATTTAGCTTTATTAAATGCGCTGTCTGTGCCTAGCTTCCAGGTATTAAAATTACATGGGGTTAAGGACCTGTTCTCTTATTTGGCCTTCCATCAGTCTTTGTGACCATTGGAAATGTTATCTGTAATGACTTTGTTTTTTTCCAAGGCATTGATTAAAAAATGTGATTTGTCCTAGGGCCACAGATTCCCTGGGGATCTGTATTAGTAACTCATCTATTCAGTGACAGTTCCCCAGCTGCAAGCTGAGAGACAGCTGAAAGCTCCATGCCTCTCGATGAGTATGGCCTGGACCTGGACATGGATATGGATAGCCCAGCCTAAATGCTATACCCTTGCTAAGGTTAAACTGTTGTTACAGTCTTTCAAGGCCAATGGGCTTTGAAAATAATGTGCCCTAATGGCTCCAAACTTCTGGGGAATTGCTGCTCAGTCAACAATCCCCTCTGCTAATAATTTACCAGGCAACAACAATACTTCAGTTACAGATATTGACACACTGCCATGTCAACCCTCCCATGTCTTACCAGCCATCAGGATTTATTTGTGATTGATGAAGCAGTGAAAGAAGAAGCTAGAACACTACTGTCAAATGATTGCTGAATTTGATTAATTTCAGCATAGAACATGTTTATTTTCCTGTGTGGTGGCAGTGAAAAAATGTGAAGAAGTCAAGCCTACAACAATATTTCTTCTGATTGAAAATCCCTTGAAGTATTTTTGAACCCCAGGATATGAAGAGAGGGTAAATACTTGTGAAAATGGTGGGAAAATGAAATGTGACTTCATGCTTTTCAGCAGAACTAAAGTAAGAGAAGATGAAATGTGACACATTGTGAATGATCCTGAAAATTAAGTGTGGTGAAAATTAAGTAAGGTGAATAACATGATTCATCTGAGGAAGATAGTAGGTGATGTGGATCCTGTTAATCAAATTATATGGTCTTAGCATCAAGCATTTGACCTATGCATAAGTGCAAAAGCTATTAAAATATTTGGTTTTGTCAGATTTCATATTAAGTGATTATGATCAATTATATGAAAGCTTGGATTCTGAGACAGTAGATTTCAGTAGAAAGTAACCTAAATATTCCAGCTGTCCTTTGCAGCTGAAGACATGTTGACATTTTAGAGCTATTTATGTGTCCAACTGCATATTGAGGTATCTTTTCTGTCAAGAAAGAAAGAACTTTACTGTGTTTATTCAGTTATTTACACATAGACATGTACAAGACATAACCTCAGCAATACTGCAGCTGGACTTACTGGACTAAAGATGGTGGTGCAAAGGCACAATCCAGCTTTATAAACCCTTTCAAGCTCCCTACCCATGGGATTTTAAACACAAGCAGCCAATGTGTTGTCATTTAGCATCTGAAAGCATATTATGGTTTAGGTTGTTTAACATGCATTATTTTGTGCTGTGCAAGGTATTCCTGGGTTTTATATATTTACATCACAAACTTATTAAAAGATTGTTATCAGTGTTGACAACTCATACTCAAAAGACAGAAAAGCCAGAATAAGATTGCTAGTGGGGAACGATAGGTGACTGGATAATTAAAGAGTACATACGTCTTAGGAGACAAAATAATTTTGAACAAACAGCTGTAATTCTGGAATTTCCTTGGTTTTCTGCTAGATGACTTCTGTGTTAAACCATATTTGCTTGTTTTTCAGTAGTTTCATCAACAGTTCCTGAAAATGTACCATCCTGTCTTGAGGATGATTGACTGGGTCTAAAATGCTTATTTTAGTGGTAAATGAGTTGTGCAGAACATGTAATTTAGTTCATATATATGACAGATACATAAAGTGCCTCTTGAAATAATGATGAAAAGATCTAATAAAAAATATCTATCAGTCTGGTTCAGTTTTTGAATAAAGTTTAATGTCAGATTTGATTGAAATCTGTAGTAGATATTTAAGAAAAACATGCTTTATCCCTGTTGCAAGGTTACTGTCCCCCTCAGCTCACTCAAAATGTGCTCTATATTTCTGTCTCTAGACTCAGCTGTTGTGCCCAAGCAGGGCTTCGTTTCATTTTTTGGCAAGAGTCGGGGAGTTTTCTGATACAAAGTACTTACCTGTCAATACACTTCAAACCACTGAAGGTGTAATTCCCTTCTTTTTACACCATATTTTAGAAATGATCTCTCCTTTCCATATCCAATAACACCGAGTTAAAGCAGGTACTCGTTCTCATCACTAGACACTGTACTAACCATGGAGTACTAACTATGGAGCACATGTTATGTACTTTGAGTTCATGGTACTGCTGGTGGTCGTTAGTTGCTTTGTTTAAGGTAGCACAAGTAAAACTGTATTGCATGAAAGGACTAACTCCCACCCTGCTCCATAGTAACATGAGCTTGGGTAGGGGAGAGGAGAAAAAGTCTTCAAAGAAGAAAGTGTGGGGTCTTAAAAATGTGTTTCTAGACATCCTGAAATTTGATTCCTCCAGAATGTGTCTTTAGAAAAATACTGGAAAGAGTACTATAGTCACAAAAATACTGGAAAGAGTACTACAGTCGTTTCATCCTTCACATTAGGCATAGCATTTTTGATTTATTGTGGTTGGGGATTTATTTGATATTTAATGTTGCGTTTATCCAAACCAGTGAACAGTGAACTCCAGATGGGTTTCTGTACACTCAATTTGCAGCTACACACTTTAAATCCTATCCTGGTAATTAGCCATGGATAGTCAGCTCTAAGGTACTTAAATTGGTCTGAGTGCTACCCTACTCTAAATGGCTTTGCACATGTTTGAGCATTTTATTAGTCAGTATCTAAGGGAGACAGCACCCAACTTTGGTCTTAGCTCCAGCAAAACATACCGGGTTTTGTGGTATTTGTAACACCAAGTCACAGAATGATGGTTCCTGTACAAATATAATCAGTGTCCCACTGAACTTGCGATCCAAAAGGGAGAATAAGAAGAGCTATAAGCATATAGAATGGTAAGATGGATTATTGGGGTCTTTTTCTTTTAAGTGGGTGAATTAGTTAAATTCTCAGAGAAGAGTAGAAAAAAAGGAGCAAGGCAAGGCTAGGGACAGGAAGGAATGAAGGGAAAGGGTTTGTTGGCAAACAGTACGAACACTGAGATGGGGAGGGTGTTGCTGGCACCACTATTTGATGCAAACAGCCTATCAGAACAAAAAAAAACCAACTTGGTGAAATTTATTACCACAGAAGTAACTGAATTTTTGCAAGAGTCTGTAAGTATGAACATAATTTCATACATAAGCATAAGTAAAGATATGTCAGTACCTGTAGATGTATGTGTGCATACATCACATCATTTTAAAAAAGAGGTTTGTATCAGCAGCTCCTCCTGCAGACTAGAAAATATTCTGTTGTGTATTCACTTTCAATTTGATTAAACTAAAATGGTGTTTGTGCAGTTAGGTGACTTTTATAATCATTTTTGTTTCCAGTCCAGCCTGTATTTCAGTACCATCTTTTGCAGGGGTCACAACAAACCTACAGGCTAAATGATGAGAGGCTGCTTTTGCATTTCTGTTGCTCCCAAAATGAGATCACTGAAACTTGGATTGGTTGTTCTGAACTTTTATCGGTTAGGAACTTTACACAGTTGGAAGAATAAATTAGGCTTATAACTTGAGCTCTCCTATATGGACTTATAATAGATACTATGCAGAGGCAGAAACATCTGGCTCCTAACGAAATAACAAAAACTTATCAGCATATGGTGCTGATTCATGTTCATGCCTCTGTAATTTCATCTGATTAAAATCACTGAGAATCGCATTAATCAACCTGCCCTTTCTGCAATCAATTACACCTGAATAAAGTGTATGTAAAATGCTATTTTTCAGATTTGACAATGTTTTATCCACATTTTTCTACTGTTCAAAGATTACACAAAGTACTGGACCATGTTCAGTCCCTGTGTGTTTAGGAGAAGAGGTCACAGAGGGTCATTTCAGGGTCACTAAGACTACAGGGAAAAGAGAGCTTTTGTGTCTTCTCTTCAGGCAGGAATAATTTTTAACATGTTCATACCAGTCTGGTTTTTTTGAGAAGTAGTAGATGTGCATCCATATTCTATCTCCATCCACTACAAAATGATAAATGCATTTTACATTCAGACAGGGGAAGCACTTACCTTCAACATGTTTTTTATTAAAAATTTAAAGACAGCGCTGAAGGAGTTGCTGTGTGAAAGAGCACAGTGCATGTCCCCTCTGTAAGCTACATTGCAACTGCATCCAAATACCGCACAGCCTGCTTTTCAGCCAGCTCTTCCTTGTTCTTAGGAAAAGGATCTGGCTAGTAGGGAAGAGAGAAAAGCAGTTTCTTTGAAGTGAGATGCTTTACTTTGGCTATATACTTAGCATAACCCTTTCAGTTACTTGTCACAATCTGGGGAGAAGGGCAGCACCTGCAAAGTGACACAGCCTGCTGGGCTATGCCACGTTTGCCTAATGAGCCTCGCAAGCTGTCATTAATGTTACGTGGAACAGAGGATGTGAAGCTGCTGTGGAGGGTCTGTTAGAGCTGGCACATGCCTTGGGTGAAGTGATGTGCCAAACAAACTTTGTATAAGGGAGTCACATTTGGGGTATCTTCCCAAATTCTTCAAATATACTACAAAAAGTGTGCATGTTTAAGGTATTAGGTACTTCAGTGTTAGAGCCTTCCTGTGCCAGAGGGAAGGGAGTGCAAAGAGGAGGTCATGGTCTATCTGTATGGGAGATTTTTTTATATAAGCTCTTATGTCTGTGTAGGAGTCTTAAAATAGAGCACAGTAGGCAGGGCTTTATAGAAATGCTCGTCTGCAGGAGAAGTGAAAAGCTCCCAAATTGTTCATTCAGCAGCAACAACAATTTTTCTTTCCTGATACTGTGGATGTATAAATTTGCAAATATTGAGCAAGCAGCACAAAATGGAGGAACTGTAGCGCTTTGAATAAATGGCTAGGGAGGTTTATGGCAAAGCCTTTTGCTCTTCGTCCGGTACAAACAAGTGCACGGTTGCTGTTTGCATCGGCCTTGCTCTTGGAAATTTTTGAGTTTTGAATGGCACCAGCCCATGTTTGTATGTGAAGCACCAAATGCCCCCCCCAACCTGCTGGATCTGCTGCTGTGCAGGAAGGAGCTGCGGCTGGTTGTTCTTGCCTGTGTCCCACAGCTCTCAACGTAGGGAGTCTCTCTAGTCTCTCTAGACTCAAGGGATCTAACATTTGAGGCAGTTGAGACCTGAGACAAATGCAATGGTGAGGAAAGAAAGTGTAAGTTTAAGGGAATATATTTGTACAAAATAACATTTGTCTGCTTTCTCCATTTGCTACCCCTGAGCATTCCTGTCATCCCCAGGCCACAGCAAGGCTGAGCTCTGACATAGCCTTCTCTTAGGGCCTCTGACTTCATTTCCATACTGCTTGCTTTCAATCTTGGGCCAGTTATGTTTATACTGTGTTTTGGCAGGAGCACAGAAGTGCTGGTAAGTTATCCCATCTGCCTCTGTAGCCCTCTATACCAAGCACTTCTTGCAAAGACATCTACTCCAAGGCATTATGCATCATGCATAACCTATGACTTTCTAAGATGAGGTATTAATAGAAAAGGCTTACCTTTCTTAAGTCAATTAGCATGCAGCACACTGAACTTGCTGGACAGCTGTGTTGCTTTCTTCTTGCTGCTGGTAAGATGCACAGAGTGTGAGCAGGCCCAAGAAAACAGGTTTAGATCTTTCTGTGCAAAGTGTACCAGGCTGGGGACTCTGGCAGAGGGAGGGCCAAGTGGTTCTTCCATCCCCCCCATACAATTCTTGATATCAGAAGTGCTGCTGAGAGTTGGGACATCAAACGTAGAGCATATTACATATATCATGGTAGGTACATCTGACTGTGGTCACAGTTTTCCTTCTGCCTTCCAGGGATTTTCAGGATGGGAGAAGAGAGATCAGCACCTCCTCATGTGACTTCAGCATGTGGAACAACCAGCAATGGGTTCTCCTGCAAAGGTGAGCCATGCCACTTTGGAAGGTCAAAGGAAACCTCAGGTCCCAGGATTTTTAGTCTCCATTTCCCAGTTCCACAGCTCAGAGGGATGAAGCTGGGGAATCTTAGTCAGGAATGAGATGTCATTCCTGTAGGCATGAGCACACCTGTGGTCATGTGTAGCTACTTTAAGTGACACTGACAATGGACTTCTAACCAATACAATCTGTCACATTGCTAAAGAGCCCTTAATCTTCCTTAGGATTGCAGACTGATGCACTGACACCTGTATTATTTTGTCTGGACTGCTGTTGTGTGGGTTTGCAAACACAGTTGCAAAAGACAAGTATTTAAAGATAGGTATAGATAAGATTTAATGACAAGATCTTCCTAGATGCACCAGTGACTTAGTTTAGGAAACTATCAGCTTAGTACCCAGCTGTTAGAGCTGACCTCTCCTAAATCAGCTTCAGTGTACACATCTCCTCTGTCCCTTTCTTAGCAACGGCTCCCTTTAGGGCTGTTGAGGTTTGCCTGCTCTCTCTCATCTCTGCTTGTTAAACCTTCTTTCCTGTTCTTACTTGGCTTTATATCTCACTGGCCTAAATCTCCTTTCCCTTCCCTTTTTCCAGAGCTGGATTTAAAAAGTGCAAGTGACTATAAGGAGCTTTGATTTATCTCTTCCCTTCCTTCCTGTTCCCTCTAGCATCTTTCTATGTCCACTTCCACTGCATTTTTTGGTTAATACTTCTTTTGTATTTTTCATATTTTACAACAGTAAAATATGGTGAAGCACTGAAGTACATAGAATTCATTGGCCTGAGATTTTCTAAACCGTGATCTTTGTGTATAAACTAAAGAGTCTCTATTACCAATAGAAATGTGAACTTGGGCTCTGTCACAGTTTAACCCCAGATGGCAACTAAGCACCACACAGCCACTCACTCAGTCCCCTTTGGTGGGATGGGGGAAAGACTCAGAACATTAAAAGTGAGAAAACTCATGGGTTGGGATAAAGGCAGTTCGATAGGTAAAGCAAAAGCCATGTGCACAAGCAAAGCCAAACAAGGACTTCATTCACTGCTTCCCATGGGCAGGCAGGGGTTCAGCCATCTCCGGGCAGGCAGGGGTCCATCACACCTAATGGTTTCTTGGGAAGACAAAAACACCATCACTCCAAACGTCCTCCTCTTCCTTCTTCTTCTCCCAGCTTTACGTGCTACATGACATCATATGGCATGGAATATCCCCTGGGTCAGTTGGGGTCACCCGTCCCAGCTGTGTCCCCTCCCAGCTCCTTGTGCTCCCCAGCCTGCTCACTGGTGGGGTGGGGTGAGAAGCAGAAAAGGTCTTGACAGTACAAGCACTGCTCAGTAATAACTGCAACACCCCTGTATTATCAACACTGTTTCTAGCACAAATCCAAAACGTAGCCCCACATTAGCTACTGTGAAGAAAACTAACTCTATCCCAGCCAAAGCCAGCACAGGCTCAAAAATGCTTTTTCCAGGTCACTGTTCCCTCTGTCACATTCTGCCGGTGCTAGGTAACTGGGTGGCACAAGGACTTCCCGACTTTTTTTTTTTTTTTTTTTTTTTCTCCCTCACTGAATCACAGCAGTTTTCCTTCTGGTCCTTGGTCACAGATCTTGCAGCAAGAGAGTGAGGAGCCAGGGTATTGCACTGCAAACGTGTGAATTATAGGGCTGTCTGGGAGACAAGAATGCTTTAAAAGCCTATTGTGCCTTTTCTCAATTTGTAAGAACCTGACAAATTTGCTCTGTGGATGAGTAAAAGGAGTAGATTCCTATCAGAGGGTATAGGGAGTGTACAATTTTGAATAAGTAAGAGTTGTGTCTGTGTTGAGAGTACCCTCTACACTTGGTGATATAGCTGGAGCTGAGGGCCCCATATATTCCCCTCCTTCCTTGCTGAGCCCCTGGGGCACCCTCAGTGCTCTCTAGAATACAGAAGTTACAGCCCTTGTCAAAAGGGTTATTATTTAAAACCAGGTGCGCAACAGCACTTAACAAATTGGCCCTACTTCTATCTAAAAAGTCTCTTGCTATGAGAATCGATCAACTATCTCAGGCACTGATTAGTTTCCAACTACCGTCAAAGCTAGCAGGGGCCCCTCAGGGCTGGTAAGGCTTTTTGAGTAGTGAGCCTTTTTTCGTGGAATAGCTGGTCCTGTAGTATATACATCCAAACTTCCCTCTGGCTATTTAACGAGGAGATCAATAGTTCTTAAAAAATGCCTCAGCATTTTTACTTCAAAATATACTTTTTAAAAAGTTACCATTGGCTGGACTATATCTCCTTGCTCCTAGGTCCTGGCACTTCAGTATTTATTTTATCCCTGCTTTGGAACAAAATGAGTACTACCAACTCATGTTGACAGAAAAAAACAACAAAACAAAAAAATCGAACAAAAGAAACACAATTTATTTTGCTTTTAAATAAATTGATGGTCAAGTTCCTAAGCATCAGACCACCTGATAGTATTATGAGCACTGAAATAAATGCCTGTCATTTGAACTCAGAGGTAATGTGCTCTCCTTAATAATATCCAGCTACTGTAACCTCGCAATATTGCCTATCAAAGCTTTCACAATGCAAAAAGAAAAGCAGAATATATTCTTAGTTATCAGTTAGGTGAATTAAAATAAAATCAATTTCAGTGCACCAATGTATATACTTCATTTTCCTCTAAATGCTTATCAAATGGCATTTAGCCTGAGTAAGTCTAGTAAGGCCAGGTGCTCGGCTGTGACATACTCTAGTAACTGAACTGCAGTAGGTGCTTGAGATCCTATTTTCAAGAGAAAAATGGCCTGGCTAGAAGAATAATTACTATGCTAAATATTATTTCTCTTCTTGCTTTCTGCAAACAAAGCAGGGTAGCAAAGTGATTGGTGTATAAAACGCATCCACGTATGAGAAGACAGAACTGAAACATTGGTGATAGGTAAGCTTTGTGTTCAGTATGTAGTGTGAAAAGACATTAAAATATTGCAAATCAAAACGCTCAGCTAAGACACTGTCTTTCACTTTAGGAAGAGCCATAACACATTAGTCAGCTTTACAGGGAATTACAAATGTGATTTAAAAGTTACACGCTTCATCAGTACATAATAAGGTTTAAAAGTCAAAATGCAACTTTTTTTTTCTTCCTGTTTTATTGTAAACTCCCTGCATTGGCAGTTTTCCTTCCCAAAACTTTCAAGCTGACCTTCTTTAAGGTTAAACTTTCTCCAGTATTTATATGTGGGTTAGGAGGAATCTGCTCTGAGGAGTTTAAAGAATTTCCAACATTGTTATTGCTTTGTTACAGATCAGCTGAGATAGATGAAAACTATGGTGGAATTGCTTGTAAGGATCTGTTCAAGCTTAGCCTGAAGAGAAGTCAGTGATCACTGGTAAGTCAGGCATACACAGATGTGGACGGCTAGTTTATCTGCCCAGGCTCGTTAATCCTCAGAATGATTGCAGATAGTTAATAGTTTGTAGTATGATATTTGGAGCACCTGTCCTAGCGCAGAGGAGAGTAGATATTCAACTACCCTGCCTGGCTGTGACATACAGCTAAGGTGGGCATCACTACAGGGGCAATCGGGGTCTCCATCCTTGGGAAGCGGAACAAGTCTGATCCCCGAATCTGCTATTAACTCAAGATTCTTTGGAGTCACACAGGTATTCAGCAATTAAGCCCCATCTCACACATATTTTACTTATTGATGTGTTAACTTGTTTATTGTTTATTGAAGCTCATCTGTAACTAAGCACGTCTGCATAATAAATTGTTAACATGCAGAAACAAGCCTTTTGATACGTTACAGGTAACCTTTACCTATAATGCTTCATGCTATTGAAAATAACAGCTGGAATGTGGTTTAACTCATGCCAAAACCAATCCAAGCATCTTGCAGTTATTCATGAACCATTTGTGATACTGGAAAGAAAATGATCACTAAATACTAGAGGTCTAGTTTTTGGTAAGTTTCTTCTACCAGAAGAAAGAGACTGTACAGCTACTCAGATTTTTCATGCTTATCTGTAACTTTCTCATCTTTATCTCTGCCACGCTACTTTAAATACTACTGACCAGATTCTGCCTCCTTATGCTCAATAATGAGGCAAGAATGCAGGAGACAGTTGGATGCCTGATGCTTGTATTGTCCTGAAACACTTCCAAGCAGCAAATATTTCGGTAAGTAGTAGAGGAGTCACCTTTTAGCCTGTTGATTCCAGGGTCAACAGAACCTTCTGCTGGTCTTTCCTCTTCCAGTCCTTGCTACCAGGGAAGTGCATTTTTTTGCATATTTTATCCAGAGAGATGCAGTACAAGAACTACCCCTTCCCGCAGCTGACCAGTAATCTGTTTTCCATAGTTTTGTTGGGGTTGATGACTACTGATGTCTGGGAGTTGTTAAACAAAAAAGTTGGGTTACATTTACTAAAAAAAAAAAAATCTACAAAACTTTCAACACAGTTGAGTTTGATAAGCAGCAATGTATTCTGCCTTAAATTGCTGTGGGATGAGTAATTTGTCTTTGACTATTTAGAGTTTCTGAGATGGTTCCTTCCTTCTTTGCCTAATGTTTCATTTGGGCAATATGCTTAATCAATGTTTGCTGATGTTTATGGTCTAATGCATACTGACAGCAGGTGCAGAAAAAGTAATCCCCATCTGTATAAAAATCTTGCTGAAATTCAGAAGCATGCTGTTTCATTGTAATTTTCATAGACAGGTGATTTTTCATGGTACCTCCAGAAGTTTCCTCCCAACTCCCTGCTGTTACCTCTGTTTTCCTACCTGCTGCTACTACAAGTTATGGCTTTGTTTGTAGCCCTATGTGAGGTGCCATGTTTAAATATATCTATTTGTTTTGTTTGATGGACCGTCCTTTGGATTCAGTTCAGGTACATTCTTAGTTTCCATGGTTTGCATCATGACTTTTGAGTGCTCTGGTAGACAAGTGGCCTCCTTTGAAATGCTCTTGCTGTTCCCTGTGACAAGGGGATGTCATGACTAAGGCTTTAAAGCAGGGGTGGAGATCCTGTATCCTGAAGACCAGATCCTCTGACTGTTTCACCTGGTTTCTGGCAAGATATGGTGATTGATGTCAGCTTTTGGGGAGAATTCTTGTGGTGTTTTTTTTTTTTTTTTCATTGCTATTGCATAGCAGTATATTAATGAGAAATGGTTAGGCAAACTTCTCTAAGTTACTGAAAAAGCTTTTGTTCTAAAACTTGGATCAGTGGTCTGAAGATTAGGGAAAAGCAAAAATTGTAACAATTTGTTTCTAAAAATGGGAAGTCTTATTTTGCTGTTTTCTAAGGGTCAGTATTGCTGTCCTGTCCTTTTTAATATACCCTCAGGAGGTGGGATGGCTTCCTTGCTTTGCTTTGCCTTCCTTTTTGTCTGAGGAAACAGAAAATAACATGGTTTATGTGAGTTAATTTATGGTCACAAACTGCTAGAACATGTCTTAATCTTCCTGCAAAATTATTTTGAATAATTTGTGCTGGTGTTCTTCAAGGTTGCCCAAGATCTGAGCCACATTATGCCAGTACATAACCTTCCCTCAAAATTGCTAGCCTGAAAGAAAAAAAAAAAAAAAAGGAAAATAAAAGGCACAGTCTTATCCACTGTGATAAAGAACTACTGGAATCAGGAACTTCATTCCTAGCCAGGTACAATACACTGGACCATGTTATCACCTAATAGTCTATTCCTTAAAATTAAATAATCTGATACCCTTCAAGAAAGACTAGAAAAAGCAAAATATATGATATTTTAAAAATGGTTTAACAGGAAAGCTACTTAGGATCATACTTACAGATTTAGTAAACAAAGTCATGTGATATTGCACCATATGAGATATGGGGGGAAAAAGTCTATATAGAGCAGGAAAGCTCCAAATGTCATGTTAAAAAAACAATTGAAAACCAAAACCAAAAAACCACCAACCCCCCAAAACCACCAAAACACAAACCAAACCCAATGACAATATGGTACATTTCAAAATGAAATTCAGTATGACACAGGACAATTACCGGTTAGGGGATTTTTTTTTGTTTGGTTAGCTGAAGGGCTGTTTTTTAAAATAATATAATTGTATAATTCCATATACAGTTTTGAAAATCTTGAGATATTTTATCTGATTTTCAGGTAAAAAAGCTAGGGAAAAATAGATAAGTTGAGCTACTTGTTCAAAGACATAAAATGAAAATCAGAAAATAATTAAACCAAGCCACGTGAGAATAATCTCAAAGCAAGCTGAAGCTAAGCCAATAGTAACTCGGGCTCAGCTGTGCCTATACAACAAAGGCAAAATGCAATACAGCAGGGAAAAGCAGTGGGAAGAAATGCATTAGAACATTATCCATTACAGTATGCCAGAGAAAAATGAGCCCCTGTGCTACGAGGTTTCTCTAAAAAGCTTTTGGGTAAAAATCAGCAACTAGCAAAAGCAGATGCCTAGCTATCATTATTCTGTAACAGTTTCAAAGACATTGGTAACTAGAATATGTCCACGAGAAATGTGGGATCGAATGCCAGCTGTAACAGAGGCTTCCCTTGTAAATTAACAGTCTTTGTCAGGAGTCCAGTTAAAGAAAAGAAATGGAAAGGTTATATTGCTAAGCAAGCTGGAGAGAAGACATTGAATAGCTGGCATTCTTTAAATATTAAGAGAGTTGTCTCAGGGTACTCATAAAATACTGGAAATTAAAGGAAATATGAATATGAAGTGTTTTCAGTCCTTTTGCACAAGCAGACAGAAAATTGTCCCACTTCACAAGAAAGCAGAGGGTTACAGAGGGTGAAGACAATCACTAAGCTGGCCAAAATTAAAATGAGATGTATCTCAAAGAAATAAATATTATGAAAGATATTAGGAGAAACAGATTGACAAGACAAAACTACTGTTAATAATTGATTGGTTTGTTGATTACACCTCAAATTATGGAGGACTGTCTGACAGCAAAATAAACAAGACTATTTGTTACATTACAGACAGATTTTGTAGTCTTAGCCAGGGAGCTGGAAGCCAGAATTTGTCTCAAAGAATATTAGTCTGTGAGTTCTACACAAGGTTTCGTATTTCTCCTTTAACTTGCAAGGGAATGCAGTACTTTTTATGATGAAATCTTATTCTATTCTAAACATCAGGGTTATAAAACCTTACTAATTATATGACACAGGACAGAATTTCTGACCAAGTTGCCACTATTAAGGTAACTGTATGCATAAAACTCTGAAAAAAAAAAATAAATTAGAAATCAGAGGCATTCAGTATAGTTCTCTCCTTTAGCTTGCTTTTAGTACAAGTAAATTTTAAAGAAAACAGTCTTACATAGTTGAAAACATCTACATCTGTTATATCTAAACATCTACCCTTAATATTTCATAACTGTTCTTTCAACATCTTCTATCATTACCCTTGTTAGTTCCTCCTTTAATCTTTACTGTCAATATTGTTGATGTTAAAAGTTTTCTTGGTCCCACTCTTATTATTCTGAAATCATTAAATATTATGTTTGTGACAAAATGGACTTTTCCACAGCAATCAACCATGACATCATAAAGCAAAAATGTTATGATTTTGAATAAAGAATAAATGATAGGAAAATGAAAATTCAGGTTCCCTAAATAGCCTAAGCTAAGAAGAATATTAAAAACATTTATGTTTTTAGCTGTGATATTTTTGTTTTCTAAGTTATTTCCATTAAGTCAAATGCCCACAGTGGTGGCATATTATTCACACAGTAATTTTGGGAAAAATGTGGCACAGCAGTGGGGGAGCAAATATGAGGAAGAATTTCTGTCAAGCTATTTGTCACTAAAGGCACAAAATGTGCCAGTACAGATGAAGAGTTTCTATTTCGTTGTTTGATTCTTATTAAGCAAAAAGTCTGATGGAGTCAACGCTTTTGCTAGAAGACACCCACTGAAATTCTCAAAAGACCTGGCTTCAATACAGCAGCATGTAAGAAACTCTTTCTAGTGCGACTGACTCTTGTAAGCCACGGGTTTTGGGATTTCATGCTTGCAAAGTCATTCCTCTGAATGTGAACTGAAAATGGGTGCCCTTCATCATGGTACAAAGCAATTTACACTTCCGACCTTTCTCTGCAATCTCTTCTAATCTTCTGGATTGCTCCAGATTACAGAACACTGAGGATCAACCGCCCATACTCCAGCAGATCTAGCTACTCCAGGTATGTGCATTTCTTCCTTTTAGGGACTTCTTACCACTCACAAGGGACCCACAAGCAACTTTCTCTGTTCAAAAGATGACTTAATTTTAGTAAGAAAAGAAGCTAACAGAAAATAGGCTTGTTGAGTTAATACTTTTTCCTTTTATTGTCAGTCAGTATTGATCTTTTACTCTAGCTGTAACCTCTGTGTGGCTTGCATATTATTTTTCTTAAATGTGTGCTCAGTTGACCTTTTGGCACCATCTATTAAAGGTGCTGAAGTCTTGTTCTGCTGTGGTTTCTGAAGCTGGGTTAAACCAGTTTGGGTAGTTTAGCAGAAACAATATGAGTTGCACCAAAGTCAATGGTCCTGAATGTTTGCTGATAGCTTGATAGTTCTGCAATTGTTCCTTCCTGTCTTCATTTCCTGAGAAATCAGCAGTTGAAGTAGTTCAAATGCACATGGTAAACAGCTTAGTAAAAATAAAATAGAATATATATTATTTAATTGTTATAAATTCTTACAAATCAGGCCCCTCTATACATTTGTATGTCATCTACTGTCACCTTCCCAAGAAACATTGTCAGAGGGAAATAACAGGATATGGTTAATTTTGCTGCTTGTATTTATTTGCTTCCTAGAAAAAGCAAACAAAATGAGGAGCTGGAACCAACTTTATAAAGCTGCTGCTTCATTAGTGGGTACCACTGGGGTTTTTTTGTATGCATGGAGCACTGAGAGGGAAGGAGGGAGCAGAGCCAGTTGTGCACTTGGGAATTCATCCTGCTGATAATCAGTTTGATACTGAAAATGCTAGAAGCTGAGAAGTGGTAGGAAATAGAACTTTTCAGGAGGAATTGCCTCTGACTTTGGCCATTCCTTTTAACCCCCAGATATTTTTAACATCTTATCTCTAGTTACCACTGCTCTGTAACTGGTAATTTACTCAAGGCTTGTTTAGGGGTTTCTCACCTGTGTAGAGATAATGACTGCAGTCAGTCCAACCTGTTTTAGTTGTATAGGTTATGTTGTATATGAAAGATGTCTATGACTGGTATTCTGATTGTGGCAATTTATGCACATAGATTCAGCTCATCTTATACCTGAAATTTAAGTGTAAATATTTCAGTAAAACCTTGTCTACAGAAGGATCTTGCTGAAAAGTAGATGCTGCTTGTAACCTGAATAAGGCAACCAACATACATTTTCTTCTTCTTGGCTACAAACCCAATAACTGCATATATAATATGCTTAGGTATCCTCAGTCAAGAAAAACCCTGAATTTCCTTGTTCAAGATTCTAGCATCAATTCTTTCCTAGTCCATAATTATTAAACTGTTACTAGAAAATTACTGATATCAGGAAACAGTGATCTATCATTAATCATGCATAATGTTGATGTATCATCCCTTTTGTGTTAAATGTGATATACAAACATAGCATGTCAACTGCACTTTAAATGCAAGGCTGAGGCTTTACATAAACCTAATCTCATTCTGTTTCCAAAGGGCTGTAAATCCTGTTGAGGTGACTTTCAGAGAAGGCCATGGAGAAAATTTAGACCCTGACTATCCCTTAGCATACACCAGAGCTGTAAGGTACTTTAAGTGCCATCAAGGATCCCCCCTGTCCTTGCCCACATAGCTCCTGAACCTTCCTGCCATAAGGGTAGATTGGATTTGTTGGTGGCCTGACCTCAAGGTGCCTTTATAGTAGATGGATGCTGGTAGCTAAGCCAGAGGCGCTTCACAGCAGCAATAGGTGCATGTGTGTATGCATATGCATACGTGTATAGAGCTGAGATGGAAAGGTGCCAGACTTTAGCCTGTTTCCGCAAGATATTATATAAATATAACATGATCCAGTGATCTTTCAGTCCAACTTTTTGATGAGAGATGTCAGACAGACCAGGCAGGTGGTGCTGAGAAACTTCTGAGTGTACAAGAGGGGGCCATGTGTTCTTATTTTTAGTATATTCAAAACATGACAGAGATGGATTTTAATGTCTGTGTTAAACAAAATGATGATCTCAGTTTAGTTCTTTGTGGCCAAAGCCATCAATCAGAATGAGCACTTTTGTTTGCAATTCCAGAAGTGAAATAGAGACCTAAAAGGAAATGACACTTTGGAGATTAAATAACATTCGTTCATCAGCTTGCATTTATGCTACACATCCTGTGGATAGCGGCTATGTACTTTTTTGGATAGAGTCAATCTAATGCAGTTAGCAAACATTAATTCAGTGTTTGAACAATGTTGTCAAAGAATAAGTATCACATATTTACCCTGTGTCAGTACCAAAGATGTTGAGATTTGAAAGGTAGGTGTTACAGTGCCCTGCACCTTTGTCTTACTAAACCCTCTACCATACCACACTAGTTTCAAAAGGAGAAGATGAAAAGCTATTGGCCAGTCTGGTGGTGAAAGAAAAATCCTTATGTGAAATACTGTGCACTGAAGTGCGATCTGTGTTGCACCAATTGCACTAACCTGTACTCTGCTGATTTAGATGTGTTGCTTTCCCATATGGTGCCTAGTAAAGTAAGGCACTTCCCATGAACCACCCCCAGGCGCAAAGGAAACACAGTAAAGGTAGCCAGTAACTAGCTGGCAACCAGACATGTTTTCGCCCTGTCTCTTCTGCAGATGTCGAGGTACTAAGCAGGAAACTATTACTATTTGAGACTACAGCCCTCAAGAAGGGGCCAGAGAAGTAGGGCTTTGCTTTCCTCTTTCTAACATGTGGTGGGGTTTTTTTTTGGTGTGGTTTTTTTTTTTTTTCTTAAGTGTATCTGTTTCTGTCACTCAGGAGAAGCCTATTCTCTTGAAAGTCTGCCTCTATACAATAAAGCAAATGCTTAGGGCACTTCCCATGGATGGAAGAAATTTGTATGCTTACTCTTGATCTGTGTTAACTTATGCCTGAAGAAAGTTTAAAGCAAAATGGCCACTGGAGTGTCCAAAAGTGCTTCTTCCTCATCTCGGTAGTGAGGTCTAAATACCTGTCTGTGCAGCTAGGCTCCTTCTTTCTCTTCCTCGCTCTCCTCATTGAACTCCTTGTTGGTTAACAGCGCAGCTTCAGCCATGGAGGTGAGATGTGCCCTGCTGACAGCGGGCAGAAAGAGACATTGTCAGGGCATTTTTCTCCCATCTGATTGAGGTGTTAATCTTGCTTTCTGATTCCTGAATGAATGCATTCTTTAACCTTCCAGCTGTTTTATCAAAGAATCAGGGGAGAGGAGAAGTACCGCTGATGCATTTGGAAAGAAAGATGCAGTAACTGTATTCTATTGGAGCCTGAGCCTATCTGCACATTAAATAAGCTGAGAAAACATCTACTAAATTTGTCTCTCCAGGAGAAAAAAGCTGTTTTTTAAATTCCAGTCATTTGAGAGAGGTTCATTTGAGAGAGATGGAGGAACCACGCCTTGATTAGGAACACCACATCCAAAAGCAAGATGCACCTAAGTTATTTACCCGCTGCCTTACTCAGCTCAGCACCAAGCCCCCTTTCTGTAACACCTGCTTAAAACTCACTAGGCAAAAGCTGTCTGCCACTTGCTCAAGCAGCAAATTCATAAAAACCTGTAATTCATTGTCAATAGTCAGTGCATGCCACTTTGTCTTGCAGAAAACTAAGATTATTCTTGCACACTATGGAACATGGATAATTTCTAAGCTTGAACTGTATCTACTACCCACTGCAGGCATAATTCAGCCTGCTATGCATAAAGCAAGGAAGCTGAATAATAATTGATCACACTTTATTTAAGAATTCAAATAGGCAGCGTAGGAACCATATATCACAGTGTTTCATTTCTACTAAAAATTGTATACTGTAGCAGCATTTCTAGTACTGTGTGATTCAAAAGGCAAATCTAAGTGCGTATTTCAAGATAAACACCATCTCAATGCTTCTGGCATAATTTCTGATTACAGAAGTATACACATATTATAGATGTGCATCTGGTGGGTAATACTTCATTTTCCACGGTGAAGATGTTATTTTGCTTAGCTGTATTTTACTTCAGAAGAAATGAAGCTCTGCATACAGAGGTAATGTACCTGGAAAAGACAGGGCCACATGCATCTCTCCATCTCAGGCAGTTAGACTAGGAAAGTGCTTACCCACCTTTGCAGTTCTACACAGTCTCACCCAGAGTAAAATTCAGCACTTTTTAGTGATGGCATTGTATCAACTTGCTCCCATTATGATTTGGTGTAAATGTCAAATTATGAGAGAAGCCAAAAGGTTCCAAATTTGTCACGGCTCTTTGGAGTTAACTATGCACAATTAGTTACGCACCACAAGTCAGTAAGTACCCTAGTGATTGTGGTTGCTGGAAAGTTTCTGTAAATTCTTTGCATTCTTCTTTTTGAAGAGACTGAATAACTAAGGATTTTGATTGTTGTTTCATATTTTTGGCAGTTTAAATGGTCCTTATGGAAGAAGAGTTTACCTTCCCTTACAGTAGGTCCACCAAATACCATGGGTTTTATGTGCCTGCTGTGAATCAGATTAAACTCTGTGCACTGCATAATCTGAACTAGTAACCTTCACTGCTTGATCTTCATATGATTCTTCAATTTTTTTTTGGCACAGAGGTTATTAAGGTGCAGGACTACAAGTATTTTGCCCCTTTGCATGATGACAAGTGTAAACACCTAGTACTGTCATGAAATGGACAGATGTTCATTTTCTGTCTAGAGAAGTATGTGGGCTTATTGTAAAAAATTTTGAAATATATTGCAGAAAGAGAGACATTTTGCCCTCTTCCAGTCATCATGCTGTCTCATTAGCACTGCCAAAACACACAAATGACTTATTAAAGCTAAAAATTACTTTCATAAATATAAAATGAGCTAGAAAGACATGTACACTACAATGACCTGATCGAATAGCTCACAACTTTTTAGTATTTCACTTGTCCCAGCAATTTTGTCTGCTTTTTAAGCTTCTGGTAACTGTATTGCATTGCACAGGATGCCACATCATAGTACAATAAAAGCACCATTTATGCCGGTAAAGCTGGTGCAATTAATTGCAGTAATATGAATTAATCAAAAAAGCCATGAAATTACATTAAAAGTATACTTTTTTCAGCTTAAAACCAAGATTTTTGGCTAAGAGTTTATCCGGAAAGCAGCCTACTCCTCTGCCCTTGTACACAGTCTCTTTTATGCACAGCGCTTATTTCTAGATGATTTAAAATCAAAGCAGCAGGAAAAAGCCCTTGGATTCTTCCTGCAGACCCAGGTGTAAAGATACAAAAACGAAATCTTACCACTGTGCTAAGCAATAAGTTCACCAGAATGCTTCCCTCTTAGCAAGTCAGTTGTGTTCATACATCACACAAATCTGCAAACAAAATGTTTGTCAAAACATTTTTACTGGTTACAGCTGCTCATGTTGAAAAATAACATAAAATTCTATGAACCTCTGTGGAAAAAGGGCCCATTTCCAAAATAATAACATTGATTGGAGTGTCTGGTGTTTGGATGTAAATAAGCTTGACTCAGAAGCCCTAGCCTGGAAAACTGTTATTACTGAAAGAAAGAGAATGGAAACTGGCAAGATTTGGGTGATAATTCTGGGTTTCTGCGGATGCAACTGTAGGACATATTTGGAAGAGACACACAATTTAGCACTGTATGTTTCTCAAAATATGAATGGCAACTTGCTATTGCCATTTTTTTTTCTTCCTGTGTGCTCGCTGCATGCAAAGAAGAGGAAAGGTGCTGTCACTGGCTAGAAACACGGCTTTGCAAAGAAACGTCTTCTGATCTGCATGCCCTAGAGAAATCCTGCTTTTTATAAAGGAAAAAAAACACCACAAAACCAAACAACAACAAACAAAACATTGCTGAAAAAATAGGTAAACTTCTTTCTCTGGATTCACTGCTGTTCATTTTAGCTAAGTTGGATGTGCAACTGTCTGTCACTTGAGGAGGATTTTGCCATAAATACCAGGTGGCAAGGTTCCTATGCTAAGATCACACTTTAAAACTGAGATGTTGCTATGCAATTTTCAGTATGAAATAACATGACAACTGTGAGTCTTCACTCTTTGTTTTCTCTTAGTCATTAGTAGTGTTAAAGTTAGTAGTGTTAAAAATACTGCTTTGATACTACTGCAACTCCCGGCCTTTAGCTGAGGGTTGCTTGCTGGGTTAGGCTACGATTTAAAGTGTTATGCACTGTCTATTACTACTTGATCTGCCTGTAGGGTGCCTTGACGTTGTGAAGAGCTAGCAGGAATCGCCTGTGTTCTTGCAGAGCAGCCTGCAGAAATGAGAAGCTGCATGGCTTAAGCCCGATTCTGTGATGTTAGGCTTTTGTACCTTGGTTTTCGTTCTCGGCACAGGTATCAAAGATACCTTGGGATTTTTTTCCAGGTTATACCTAAAATTATCTCTGTGGGTCACTATAATTTTGCCCGAGTTGATTAGCCACAACAAACGATGGATTAAAAACAGATAATTGCCAGGAAGTAGATTGAGCATTGATATATACTTGAACAGATAGGGAAAAAAATGATACTTTTGAGACATCTAAGTCTTTGACAATACAGGGGCTCATAACTGTGTTGCTTTCCAGTGGGCTATGGATAGTTTAGATGGAGTTGTGACCTGGTAGCCAGAAAAAAAAAAAAAAAAAAAAAAAAGAGCAACAACGAGGAAATGGTCAATACATGTGGGAATTGGGAATTTCAGAAGATTCTTATTTCTGTGTTTCTTTTCCTCTTCTTCTTCTTTGTTCTGTCTCTTTTCCATTTCTCAACTCCTGTGCTGTATCTGCAGTTCTTTCTTGGTACAAATGCAAACCTGGATGGTTTCTAAGCATTATATATCGAAATCCCTTTTACAAATACATATATGTATATAACATTTCTGACACCCATTTGGCTTTCTACCATGGACACAATGCCAAAATAGACTCTTTTAAACACGAGTAAGGCAGACATGAGACACTTAATCTGAAACATGGTCTGGCTACAAGCACTCTTCTATCAGTGCAAATTCATACCAAAATGGCCTGAAGAGATCTAGCTTCTGTAGATATAACATAGCACTTAACCTCCAGGTCACTTTTCAGTTTATGAGGAGAGCTACATTTAATCCTTGAACTCTTCTTCTAGGATATCAGAAATGACTGGTTCTCTCACTCCCTGCTTTGCAACACTGAGATGTTCGCAGAACCTAGCAAGAAATGAACAAAGACATTTTGAAAACTTTATGAAGATTTATAACATATATGAATACATTAGTGTCGTTGTACATATTACATGTAACATACTTACAATTCTAGTTGCTATATTTTTCCTGAAGAACTTAATATTGCAGGGAAGTTGAAATATCCATTCTTTACAGTGACTGTGCTAGCATCTCCTCTACCCAGCTAACATATTGCATGGAAGTAGATCCTATACCCATGTCAGTGATACTAAGGCTACTGTGGGAGCTCCCAGTCCCACAGAACAGATAGCAGTTCCCAGGTCCAGGTATGTGCCCTGGCTCTGTCCCAGCTGTATGTTTGGGTGAGATCCCTGTGTACACCCTTGTTTCTTCACACCCCAGAAACCTGTTGTGGTTTCTGCTGCAGTCATCCAAGTCCACAGATTAGATACTTGGAGAACTGAGACTCTGAACCATACACTCAGTTTAGATGTAGCAATTTGGAAATGCGCAGAATAAATTCTGTTCTCTGAGCCTTTGGGACCTGACAGCCAGCCAAAGAAAGGTGCACTTGTTTCCAGATGGTTGACTGCCTTCCAGTCCTCTCCTGGACCTAGGCACTTCAACCTTTACTTTTTATTTTTGTTTCTTTTTAAAAAACTCCATAGTCAACTTGGGTTCTGTGGCAAAGTCAGAATTTATTTGAGATTTGTGTTTCCAAGTCATTCTATTTACCATGTGATATGACGGTGCGTACTTAAAAATCACTGGTGTAATCTATACATTTTACAGTATTCAGCACTGAATGTTGTCCCAAAATATGCTAATATTTAAATGTGTATATTCTCCGTAACACATAAAGAAAGACAAACTACAAGCTTAGGACACATTTAGATATCTTGATTATATTTGCAGGTTTTAAATATCACACTGGCTCATTTACATAGCCAAAATACTTTGGCAAATCAAAGTGAAACAATTATTTCCAGTTGGACAAATTGTAATTTTGTATATTTTAGTGTATGTACCCAACAACAGATCCGGATAAATATTGTGACTGTTAAATGAACATTTGTCACCTAAAAAATTATTTTTCCATTACAAGCAATCATTTCGTAGATAAAAACACTGATTATGCATTGAGAGTGTTTTGGTTTGTTTTTTTGGATTGTTTTACAGACATGTGTAAGTATTTCTATGACCCTTCAGTAGTTTATGTAACTATGAACAGCAGAGGCTGTTGCAGCAGGCATACCTACGTATGTATCGCGCTTCCTCACGCTGGCAGGGAGACATGTCACCAGGGACAGAGGAGCAGCATCACAGCTGGCCAGCCTGAGCTCCTGCCGAAACCTTCCATGGTACCAGCCTCTCACACGCAGCCAGGGAAGGGCCGATGCTCTCCATTTCTACCCACCCTCTGGTCCCCACTAAACTTTCTGACCTCAGTTTTCTACATGTTAGAAAAGTTAAAGGATTACTTTACATTACTTGTCTGACTTTAAATTTGTATTCATTGAATGAATTATGCTTTAGTTATACAACACTATAGAATATTTGCATTAACTGTCTTACATAAAATATGTGGGTCACATAAAATGGTGGGTTAATGACAGGGTAAGAGAACTTATTATTTGGGTAATTTTTTCATTCAGTAAATACCACGGCACAGAGTTGAGAGATGTACATATTATCCTTTCCAAGGCTTCTTTAGCTTTTATGTCATTAACCTTTTTTTTTTTTTTTTTTTTTTTTTTTTTACCGGATCAAGCATTTACTCATTTGATTTGTCTGGAATTTCCTTTTAGAATACATTACTAAATCCATCAGGACCTAGAGCTGCGTTAAAGTGATTTAATATCCTTATAAAGTTCTCCTATATTTGCCAGAAGTTCTAATTATCACATTAAATACACTGCAATGACAGAAAAAAAAGTAACATATCAAAATGATTATAAATGGTTTTGAAAACTTGAAAACATTCTTTTTGAAAGGAGAAAGTGTGGCTGTTGAAAGAGCCTTTTAAACTGCTATTTAAGAAGTCAACTAACCCCTTTTTGCTCAATTGTTGATTGCATTATTGGAAATAATAGCTTATTTTCATTTTAAAGGGATGGCTAAGACAGTTTACTTGCCTTAGCATCTCATGAGTTTACTTCAGAACTTTTTCTGTTGTATACCTACAATATTAAAAGGACTTTAAAATCACTAAATCAGCTAATTAATTTTGAATAGGTTAGAATCTAGGTTTCCTGGGTAATTGTACACTATCAGATGCGTTATTATAGTATTAAAAACCAGGCTCATGTTATAGGTTACACATCAAGTGCTCATTGAGGGCGTATCTTTTTTGTCTTTCCTTGTATTCCCTTGCCTCATGGGTGATCTTAGGCCTGACGTACCTCATAAACCCCAGTCCTCACAATAAACAGAGAATTATCAATTTTGCCTGGTGTGTTCTGTGACATTCATTGCTGCAATACAAGAATGTTTCATAAATGAATTAATGTCTTATTGCAATGGTTCTGTGAGTGAAATAGATTTTATCTTCACTCAGAGTGAACATAAGTTTCAACTGCTAGAGACACACTGATTGGGTGAGCTTGTCTGAAGATGCAACAAGCAAATTTTTCAAAGTGCTTGGTAAGGCACAATTTATTTTAAAATTTCCAGTGGATTTTTCCAATTCATTTTAACTGGTTTGAACTGAAATTAAGCTTTGTCTTTGACAAAGAAATAACAAAGAAAAAAAGAATATTCTTATATTTCTCCATGATATTCTCATTCAATTTTTAATTTTGCAATTATTTTGTTTCCAGGTATCTTTACAAAGTTGTATTTGAATGTTTTTGAAATAGCTTCATGTATTAGTACATGTATTAGTACAGCATAGTAATAAAGCAAAGTACAGATTTTTGTCATTTAAGTAACACAAAGCAGTAAGGGAACACAGAGCAAAACGTATTTGTATTTTAATTGCTGCTTGGGAATTTCTGTTCTTTTCCCTCATTATGACTGCCGTTACTGCCTGGCTTTAAGAGCTTTGATTAGAGAGCCTCAGTTCCTGCCTGCTTTCTCTCTAGCATCCTGTTTTGCAGCCCCCTTATCATCCAGGACACATTTTTCAGACCCAGCTTTGAGAAGAGGCACCTGTGTGATTGTTCCATCCCCCACCTCAGTCCAGTTAGTTCATGGATTATCGTCTCATGGTGCATTGAATGGAGCCGAGTCTTTTTGAAAAGGCTGGACGTTGAACACATCCTTAAAGATCACCGTAAAACACACGCACACTGACAGAGGCACGCTAAGGTTACCAGGGAAACCTCAACTCAATATTTCCTAAATTTGGGGTGCTTTCCTATGCAGCCACACTGCTGTCCC
Source organism: Podiceps cristatus (assembly GCA_000699545.1). NCBI lineage: Eukaryota > Metazoa > Chordata > Aves > Podicipediformes > Podicipedidae > Podiceps > Podiceps cristatus. The sequence continues at coordinate 683 of KL276352.1, read as the reverse complement.
CTACATGTTACAGTACAAAAAACCAACCCAACTTGCCTGCCCCAAACTCTCGCTTTCTCCCTTCTCAATCTCCATCTCAGCGGCTTCTTGTTGAGCTCAGACGCCAGGCTCCACAATGGTCTTTGCTCACTTGAACTCGCAGAGTAACGAAAACCCCAGGGTACCGGGCGCGGGTGGTGGTGGGGAGGCAGCGGGGGCAGTGGGGGCAGCCCCTGCCCAGACACGGATGGTTGCCGCCGGCTTCACGACGGACCTGCGGCAGGGCC
>KL276351.1:0-21623 GCA_000699545.1 Podiceps cristatus | reverse complement strand
CCACCCAGTCCTAGACTTAACTTGTCAAGGGCTATAATTTTTTTCCCTTCTCTCAGTAGACTTTTTTTTTTTTTTCTTTTTACAAAATATCAGTAAGTGGACTAAGCACTTAAGTGAAAATTTCATTGGAATTGTATCTGCTTCCCTTGGGACTAAACTTCAGTTTTAGTCAGGATGGTTTTCCTGTTACTCAGATTCAAGCCTCTGTTATTATAGTTTTGTTTGTTGCCTTTTAGGTACTCCGAGAGGAAGGCAGGAGGGGGGAGGTGGGGTGGCCCTGACAGTTATTACTGTTAGTGGGATGGAGAGCTTGTTAGATTGGAAAAGAATTATACAGATGTTAAAGGAAAAGACAAAAAGCTTGAGTCTGTAGAAAAGATGAGGGGTTCACAATAGATTTGTCGCTGTGAAGTGTACTGAAGTATCTGCATTTTCTTTGATTTCATGAAAAGGGACAGGAGGTGACCTCCTAGATGCAGTATCCTACCTTTTCAGGGTGGATTTTTCACTTGCTGATTCCGTATGAATAAGTAGGCAGGCAGCCTTCTGTTCTGAATCAGTTGCTAAATACTTCTCCATTTACCTCCTGGACTTTTTTCTCTCTCGCTGGTACTTGTACAATCATGGTGTTGTGTTGTATTATTGATAGCACCCTAACATCCAGTCACTTTCTTTGCCCTCAGTCTGTTCTTCCTCCATGGTATTTATATACCATTACTGCAATATCCAAGCATCTCACAGTCTTTATTGCTTTTGCCAATTCTCCTATGAATTAGGCAAATGCAGTTATTCTCATTTGAGAAGTACAGGACTGAGGCACTTGAAAACTGAAGGCCATAAACTGAAAGATACTTAGGCACCTAAATGTGTAAAGTGCCTAATGTGATTTTCTAAAGCATCCAAATACGTTAAGCATCTAACTCCTGCTGACTGCAATGGAAGTTAAGTACCTAACTCATCTGAATGTTGTTGGAAAATGTGGATGGCTGCCAATCTGTCTCTCTTCATATTTAGTTAGATAAATATTTGAAAATACAAGTCTAGATGACTTGCGCTCTGCTACACAGGGAGACCCCCAACCAATAACCTATTAGGTTAACATTTTTTTCTTCAGCTTTTCAGTTTTATATCGATTGGTTATTTTACTTATGAGATCATTTGTAATACTTTATCCTGAAATATTATAAACATGGTACTTTAGCTATCAAGTTTCTTAGAAATTCAGCAACAGTACCACACTTAGTTTGAATCACGTTTAGATTATATTGCTCCTAAACCAGCTATTTTCTTAATGGCATTTATCAAAGCATTTTTGAGGCTGTTATGTCTAAATGTAGAGTGTACTTTTTCAGTTAGTAGCTGAGTAGGTAAGCAGGAGATTGTGCACTGACGCTTAGGTTTCTGGATAAAAGCTCTGTTTCTTATTTCTGTTTTTTAAATCTTAATGGGATTTGATAAAGTGATAAAATATAACAGCTACATTTTACACACCTGAATTAAATCACTTAAGTCTGAAATGAACACTACATTATTGCATCTTTATTGCAAGGTTTCTGGAAGCCTCCAGAGAGCCACAGGTGCAACATGTATCCGAAGGCTGTGTGAAGCTCCTGGCAGGGTCTGTTGTGTGCTTTTTGTACTCCAGTAGCTGCTCCGTGCGCACTTCGGACATCCTCCATAAAGGGCTTTTTGTCGTCATCTTCCTGTCTCAAGGCAGAGTAGGAGCTCGAAGCAGTCTCAGGCCCCAGGCACATCTGTTCTCTGGTCTGTCCTTGCATTTTGGAGGTTGATGTCTGACCTTGCTGGACCAGCTCGCCCCAATGCGTGCATTCAACCCCCAAACCCCCAGCTGCAACAGATCAATGCCTGGCACTGGCCTCCTACCATCATCTCCATGGTGCGTGGCCTCTGTTTTAGACAAAGATCAGTCTTGGGCCTTAAAACCTTCACCCCCATGAGTGCCCCCAGAGCAATTGAAAAGCACTTGTCAAAGACCAGCCTGACTTCTGGCCATGGCTGGGATATCCCGAAATGAGGCATTTAGCTGTGCCTGAGTTATGGCTGGGCTATCTGAGCCTGAGGTGAGCACTCTGGGCAGAAAAGGGACAGGGTCGGGAATGGCTCCAAATTACCCCCAAAGAACTGCTGGATTGGGTTTCTGCAGTACTATTTATAAAACATTAACTGTATCAAGTATCAGACATGTTCAGCCGTAAGGGCCTCACCTTCAGGTGGTTAAGGGGCTAAAAAGCAGCTATAGGTGTTACATCAGTACCACTTAATGCTAATTTTACATTAAACTGAACTCCAGCATCTGGTGGCTTGGAAGCAGACAGCTATGCCTGTCCCTTTCACCGCAGCTACTGGCCTCTGTGTACCCAGCAGGGCTTGTATGGTGCTGGCTTTCTGTTCTACCTCAAAGAGAATGCAAATAAAAATTACCTGCATATGTTAATGTCATAGCTCCCTTTTGTAAAAAACAAACAAACAAAACCAAACAAAAAACAAACTGGTTTTCTCAGAATGGGAGGTTCCTGAGGGTGCTCTCATTTTTTTAATTTCTTTTTCAAACAGTTTAAAATTTTTTTCCTTCTCTATATTACATTGTAGAAAGGACTTACATTGGAAGATTAATATTTAAGGGGCTGCAACTTGCTAACAGAAGCACCAAGTCACTTGATCAATCAATAATTTGGTTTCCAAGTGGCTAAGACATGATTGAAGTCAAAATAATTTACAGCAGCAAGCAACGCTTCTGCCATTGAATTCAGATCTATTTATAGCTTGCAGCATTAAAATTGCGACTAAACCCCCCGACGCTTTCTTTTAATGAAATAATTCCTCATCTTGCACTCTCTAATGAATAATATATATATATATATTTACTAAGAAAGTATCTTTCTACACTACTGGAAGTAGTTAACACTGTATTTGATTTTAGCCACATATAGGACATGATTAAAAAAATCCATCTTAGAGGATTTTGTGGGTAGCCTCTTCATACTGAACTGAAGTCACACTTGAAATAGCTAAAATCTACTCTGGTAGTGGGTTGCTTTTATAGTTTTATATGGATAGAATCTAGGATTTTTTTTTTTTTTAAATGATTGGGTAACTTTTATCATGTCTTCTGCTGCTGGAACAAACCTGAATGTATCTTTCAGAAATAGCCTGTCTTCAGAATTTGACTGAAATAAAGAAATGGAGAAAATCCTGACTGTAAAAAAACTGACTCTGCCTCCCGGTGGCAGCACGGTGCAGTTCAGCTTTCCTGTCTACTGGAAGGCATATGGCTGCGACTCAAGTCAGTTTATGGAGAACACGTTTTGCTGCATGAAACCCAGATTTTTCTCAACTCTGAAAGCAATCAGCCCCACTTCCAACAGATAAATAAAATCAGCATCTTTTCCATTTTGCATGTGGCTTTCATATTTAATGCTATTTTCATGAGTATAAAGATGACAGCTTCATTCTTATCTTTTGGAATTCAAGTCTGCTTTTATTACTGAATATGGCATGTGCGTGTGCCATCATAATACATTGGATGTGTCTTGGCTGTGTATGTTGCTGGAAATCTATGCCTATGGTGCAGAAAGGAGATGGTTGCAAATATTGAGCTGCAGTTACGCTGCCATTTTACTCTGACACAGCCCAGAACAACCTCACCTCCCTCCCAGAGGAGGGAGGGTCCGTGTGGTCAACCAATAAGACCAGGGTGTGGTTTGGCAGAAGACTGATCTGTCAAAGTCCAGATTTCTGCTGGGGTGGGAGGAGGAGAGGGAACAGGTGTCTCTTGGCAGCAGTGGCATGTTTTTCTATGGTGAAAGGCTGATGCCACTGGCCATGCCATGGTCCTGGTAGGACCAGTGGTGTGGGACGTGGCTGCTGCCCTCAGGAAGTAAAACATGCTCTTCCATAAAGCAGTCTTTAGGAATGAAATGAGGCTCCTACTTTGAAGTGCCAGTAGAGCCCATCTTTGCCCACTGACTGTAGGTCAAGCCTTTTGCAGACTCAATCCAGGCTTTCAAATATCCTCTTGGAAGTTCATGGAGACTTACAGATACTAAGGCAGATACAAGAAGGCTGGAGCAGAGAGAGTTTTATGTGCACGTAATTTTCATAATATTTTACAGGAGGAAACCTACCTTCAGCATGCACTGTGGCTGCTTTTTTCCCTGAGCACAATTCACAGTGTCGTTCCCATGTCATGTTCACACGATACTGCACAAGGTACCAAAAGACAGTGCATCTTTCTGTAAGTTGTTTTCTGTCATCAAAGAATCTATACTTAAAATAGTGAGTCCAAGAGAGATTTGAGCTAGGTGCAGCCTCTCTGCTTCTACTTCCTCTTAGGTTGAAGTATGGTTTGAGTTACATTGTAGTGTCTTCTGATTTCCCTGAAGCATTTCTAAAGTAAGTAGGAAAGACTAGGTTATAGCAGCTGTTGTTTAGCATTTACCATAAGCAATATCACACTGCAATATCCGAGGTCATGGAAGTGTTTCGTACTAGGTAATGAAGCTTGGTATAGTGCAAGGTCTCTAACTGCTGCTGAAGCTTTCAATGCAGAGGGCTGTTTTGTTGTACTGAGTTTACTGAATTCTTTAATTCTTTTATAGTCGAATACTCTGTAGCTCATGAAGGGATAAGGTTTATATTTAATTGTAGAATGAAAAGATTGTGCCAGGCACCAGCTGGGAGGCTCACAGCAAATGTGGAGAAGTGTGTACCAAGAGCTTGCTTTGGAAAATAATTTGGAACTTCACTTTTGTAGTAGAGGTGTGTTAAATAGCTAAACCATCTTTTTTCCTTTCTTCTTCTTTCTCTGAATCTAAAACTGTCATTCCATTCCCAGTGGCTAAAACTTACTTTTCTGGAGATCTCCAAGTTGTTTCAAGTAACTGTTGCATGTCATCTACAAACCTAAAACACTTTACACATTTTATACTCTTTTCCAAAATAGGTCAAACTGCAAAAAGTATACATAAATGAAGAGCCCTACCAAAATATATTTACTCTACTGAATTAGTGGAAAAAATATTTAATGGATCTTTAGTTTTATTCATAGGAAACTTAAAATGAAAAGACAGCCAAGATGTTGCTTTTCTTGAATTGTGTGTCAGATTTTCTTTGTGTTCATAGCTTTTAAGATATACTACAAGTAAAGCAATGGGAAAACTTTGTTCTATGGAAATAAGTTGCATGCATGGATGTGATAGATAAACACTGAAATTTGACTTTCTCGACTATCTAGGACTATTTGGAAATAAGACCATTTCCTGAGGAAGAACATGCATGTAGGGGAGACAGATCTATTTACTTGTTTATTGATTTATTTAAATGCTGTCATTAACTGACCTTTTCAGCTGAAAGGTGTGCTTTTTGAAACAGCTGTTATTTATGAGGCATAGCTGATGTGGGTAGAAGTTTGACTTCTCTTGTGACTTTGGTTGTGGGAGGTTGCTAAGATGATTACACCTGTTTACATTTTTCTTTTTTTTTTTTTTTTTTTCCAGAGCAAGTTTTCAGTTATGCTGAAATAGTCCCTATTTGAAAAAGTAAAGCTTTCTGTATCTAAACTGTTTCATGCAAGGGGGATGAGAAGTACTTGCTACTCTTCAACTGATTTGAGTTTGTTACGTTTTATGTTCGTAGTTACTGTGGCTGCTCAGCTGTGTCTCTTATCTACCTGCCTCCAAAAGGGGGAAAAAAAAAAAAAGGCGCTATTTTGCAGCTAATACATGCAGTGAGATGGTTGTCTTGTGAAGAAATGATTCAGTGCATTCTGGTGAAAGGTGCTGGACAAGGTTTGGTAATTAGCTGCTGCTAAGGAGTATTTTTGCCTAACTCTGAAACTTGGTGCTGGAGCTCCTGTTGGATCAGTAAGCAAAGAGGTGCATAGGTCCTCGGTCCTCTTTGTTGTTAGTGGTCCTCATCTGTCTCTTAGTTTGTCTCGTGTATTTGTCAGATTCTAGATGGATTTTTTTTTTTGTTCTCTACTTGATTTATAGTAGTTAAATTATGAAACATACTGCCAGAGGAGGCAAAAAAGCATCCAGAAGTTCCTGTTTTAACGTAAAAAATATAAACACATTTCTTATTCTGTGACAGCAGTTTTGTCGTAAGCTGACTGAACTACACAGAGGGAGAAAAATTGCAAGATGGCTGCTAATGCACCTTCCTTGAAAGGCTGTCGGAATGTCCTGACCATGGGAGATTCTGTCTAGAAAAAAAAAAAACTTGGAAAGGGAAAACCCAAAAACATTTCTTGTAGCTATTTTGAAGTCTTTGTATTCCCTAAAATTGAGAGAACAACAGGTTTGTCTTGGTATTTCTCAGTAAACAGAACTACCACCTGTTTTCATTTCTTTGGCAGATTCATCCTGCTACATCATGAAATGCTTTTAAGCTATGTTTATATGTGGTGGGGAAATTACTGTCACTTTTGTCTTTTGAAGATTAGAGAGTGAAGATGAACTGTTCCAGGGCTTAGCAGAGTAACTTGAAGGTCATAGGAATCTCGGATCAGAGTGCGAAACATTCTTAGCACTCCTGGAAGGTTAGGTACTGAGGGGCATGTTCCCAAACATTCACACTTTCCTTTTGTGGGCGTGGTTGGATTGAGAGGCAACCTGAAAACTTGCAGCTCCATCAAATTGTGAGAGCATCAGACAATTAGAGTAGGAAAATATCCACATGTGCCAGCAATGGGCTCCATCATTGCAAAAATGTGAATATAGGTATTGCTTTTGACATTTGCTGCAATAGCTGTTGCTGTCACAAGGGATCTCTTCTTTCCACTTACATTACTGGACTTTGTGTCAGAGAGCCGGGGCCTTCTGTAGTTAAGTGTACCTTTATTTGTGAGCAATCAGAAATAATCCCCGTGTTCCATGTGTATCTAGTACTACAGCAGTATTACCTACCATGTTGGGTTTTTAACACCTAGAGTTAGATTTGTACTGCAGTGGCAATAAATCAAGCTCTGTATCCGTAACCAAAGCTTATGAAGCATGTGTTGAAGTTTTTCTGTTTTGCAAAGCTTTTTTGCTTTTCTAATATCTCTTCTTGCTATACATTTTCTGTTCCTGCTGGTTTTATCTTGCCAACTCTCAATGAGCTGTCCTCATACACTTCATCACATCTCATCATCATATCCTTTTTCATCTTGTCTTCCCTTGAAGTATTTTATCTCCTATATTCATCTGCTGCTTAAATTCTTCAGGAGTTTGAATGACTGTTCAGCCCTCACTTCATTTCTAGAATGACATCTCTTTGGCCAACCTTTCAGATATGTTTTGTCTGTCTTAAGTGGGATGGAGGGCTACCCCTTACCCACAGTACACACTGTTTTGTTTTTTTCACTTCCAAAGTCAGTTACTCATCTCCTTCTTGCAGTTGCCACAGATCACTTCCAGGAGAAATCTTATATACAGAAATTATAGCTTTGACTGCAGCTAAAAATCTCTGGGGTTGTCAGCACGCTGCGTTCATGGGGAGATGCAGTAAAGGAAAACAACAGATTTCTAGTGACTGAAGTCACAAAACAGCATTCCTGATGGGAAGTATTTGTGTGAATCGTCTTTGGGCTCTGGGGTTTGGTAGTCTTTCTGCGAATAGACCAGGATTTGTGGAGAATGACTGCAGTTTATTGCTATGAGAAATACTGACGGGGGTGGGGGGATGGGTGTATGTGGGGTGGAATCTGGGCTTTTTTTCTTAATTTTTAAAATGAGATTTTGAGGGGGTTTAGTCAGAACTATGAAACACTGAGGTAACAGTACTATGCTGTGAAGCTGATCCAGGCAGAGCCTCCTAAACCTGAAGGTGCTGTTCCGTGGCTTTGCCCTTCTGAATTCATGCTGATATGGCCCTGCGTAATTCTTTCAGGAGAGGTGCTGGTGCTGTGTTTTGTTCTTTTGGCAATCTTTGTCCCACGGAGATACCCACTTATACCCCTCCTTTTTTCCACTTCTGTCTGTATTCCCTCCTTCCATTTTTCTACTCCCTGTTTCTCTTCTCCCACTTACTCTCTCAGTTCCTTCCTAATGCTCTTAATACTGATCGCTTCAGGCAAGTGGTGTCCCACGGAGTGATGTCCTTGTGCACGTCTCCTCTGTGTGACTCAGACTTGCCTCTTTCCCCACCTGCCCTATGGCATTGTCAGGAAGGCGCAGGTGGCTCTCTGGAAACCTATTTTGGACATCCTAATAAGCTCTGAAAAACTTCACATCAACAAGAAAGCAGAAGGCAAAACAAGGGCACGGTCAGTTAAATGGAAATGCTGAACGAGTACTGACTTGGAGAAACAAACTTTAAAGTGCTGCAATTAATTTGGATTCCTCTCTACCTTAATGTACAAAAATGTATTTAGAAGCAACTGTTTAAAAATGCATGTAATATTTAATGATATGCATTTAGTCCTTGTTGAAAGTTAATTATCAGAACAGCTATTATAGCCAAGAACAACATATGTTTCCTCTGGAGTGCCTTTCTGAACTCGTCTAAACATTTCTTATTTTAAGAAAGTCATGCTGGAAAGTCTGCTTAGTGTGTGATGTCACCGGAGAATTGTGGGCTAATCTTCCCTTGCTCAGAAGGTACCTGATGCTGTTGGGTGTGCATTAGTTTATCACCTTGATCTGGATTCTGTCTAGATCATAGAATCATAGAATCATAGAATCATAGAATCTTCTTCCTTTCTCAATTTGGTAATTGAGTAAGGTGATTTAGTAATTATCCTTGCTAGCATGTGAAGAGAATCAAATTATTTTTTTGTCAGAATGGTTCCTTTCTGAGCTTTAGGTATTTTACTTTTTGCTGATACTTTGCTTTATTCATGTGCAATATGCTATTTCAAATTAAAACAAGTGAAAGTTTGTTTTCAAGGAAAAAAGTCTAATGGTTGCACCGGTCCGTGCTATCGCTTAGATGCCTGGAAGTAGATGCATCACCTTCCTAGGCACAGAGCTTCCTAGGCACAGAGGCGTCACATGGAGTTTGTAGGAGTAACTTGCTGTATTGATACCATAAAAAAAGGCACCCCGAATTGAGCAGTGTTAGCTTGCAGTGTGGCCAGTGAATATATGCTAGGGATTTATGACTTTTTCCAGGGGGAGGAAGTGTGCTATTAGATTGCAATACCTCTTCTGTGGGGTTGTAGACTTGACAAATCTCCATAGATGTTCACAAGTTTCTGGAAAATGCACCTATTCTAACTCCTTAGGTAACGTAGTTTTTCTTAATAAACTTTATTTGTCTAAAGTCTCATTGGTTTCATGCTTACTACAATCTAAATGATTTTTTACACGAAAGCGACCCTCTGGGAGGAAGGAAAAAGGGCTCACAAGTTGAGATTACTGGACCATCAAAGTAGTTTTAAAGGAAAGAAATGTCCTGTCTTTACTTACAGTGACTGAACTGTAAATTTACTACTAAAGAATCGTTTTCTTTAGGAATTAATTTCTTTAGAATTCACAGATTTAGAACCTATTGTTCAGACTTTTAATGGTGGCTGTTTTTACTGTCTGAATAAGAATCTGTTTGTAAATGATATTTGCCAGTTGCTGGCAGCAGTGCACTCCTGTTGAAATGTTTGCTGGAAAGCTCTGTATGCTCTTTCAGCAGTCTCCACAGCTACTTGCACAAGTCCAGTGCAATGAGATGTTCTGAATTTAATTTGATCAAATATTTGTTTTGACTATAAAGTTTAGAATCAGGAAGTAAATGAAGCTTCCGTAGACACACTATTGAAGGATGTTGTTATTTTATAAATCAGCCTTGTTTTGTGCTGCTGAATGTAATCCAAACATTGGCAAAGAAAAATAATAACATACATCATTGCTGCATAATTTTAAGGCATTTTATAGCCTGGAAAATGTGGTGGATTCTATAAAAGTGACAAATGACACAACACTGTAATAGATAGCCATAGTTTATGCATTGTGAATTGGAGTTTAGATTCAAATGGAAATTCTTTTTCAGCAGATTGGTTATGAATTCAATGTCACAACCTCTCTACACAAATTATTTTGATTTCCATGTATTTTTCTGTATTATAATCAATGATAGTGTGCACGTTCTGTTGGGTATAAATACAGTAAAACTTATTCATATTTAAAAATATATGAAATCCATTGCTATGAATATAATACATTAAAATGTATCTTACATGTCTATATCTCCAACAATAGGACAATCTGTCTTAATTTATAGTGGCTTTGATTCATTGTCTGTTTAGAATTTCTGGCTCTGACTTTGAGTGATTCAGGTATTTGCTGCATCTTTATCATGGTAATTAAATCCCTCTTACTGGAAAAAAATTCCATTTCCACTTTCACTTAACATATAAACATTTACAAGAATAAAGTTGGTTGAAACTCTTAAACTTATTAAAATGTAGGATGACTGGTCTGGAAAACAATGTTCCAGTGGTAGTCTTATTAATATTGGACTACAGTTAGAGTATTTGCAGTTGATTTTTTTTTTTTTTTTTTTATTAAATGAAAATGTATTAGTATTTTTTGGCTGCAAAGAATTGTTAGGGGGTAGAAAACTGTGAACCAATATTAGACTTGATACCTCATGGCTAATTAAGCAATGTAATAAGTAATCATGAGGCTCAAATAAAATCTGTGGGCTTTGCTAAATTATTCTATGAGTAGCTTGACTGTCACCTAATTATAGTTTGTATGGAATATTTTCATGACTGCATAGTTCTTCTGAAATGAAAAGTAAACTTTGGCTGCAATTATATTACTGTTTACCAGACTAGAACAGATTCTACTTGGCCTTGAACAAAATTAACTTCTAATGGTGCATCACATTCATGTTCAAAACTTCACCACTGTGGCTGAATCAGCTTCTGTTGGTGTTAGTGGCACAAAAGTTTTTCAGGTGGGCTCCATTTCAGGGGAATATAGCAAGTCCACATAATGCTGATACGCTTCATGACGGATAGGAAAAATACACAGTGCTCAAAGAAAAAGGTTTCCAGTCGTATCAGTGAAACAGTATGGTTGGGTCAGAACATCAGTTTGCAAGATTCTGCAATGTAACATTTCTGAAATCAAAACGCACTCTTTAGAGAATGTTTTGCATAGTTGTTGTCTATCAGACTGGGCTGTACCGTATCTAACCAGGTGTTCTGCTGGTGCCTGTTGTGGGTAACACTTGGTCGAGGGAAAGATACAAATAATCCTTTTGAAAACTAGTCCCATCTCTGAGGCTACGTTGAACTATGAATCATTAGTGTTTGCGAACTTCAGAATTTTTATTAAATACTTAGTTGTAATTCTAGGTGTTTCAGTAAGCTTGCTACTGGTCTAAAAAAACAACCCCACATAGCCTGCTCAAAATTACATCTACACACTGAGGAATGAAGTTGAGGAAAAGATCCAGTGTTAACAAAATAATTACTCGTATGGACTGGAGAAGTAATATTTTGGATAAAGTAGTAAAATTAACATTGAAAAGAGTGAGAAAATCCATCAGAATATTTAAAGTTTGCCTTTTAAATGTTTGTAGATTAAGCACCTTTGCAACTAGTGATGCGTGGTTAAGATTTTTTTGGTTTATTCTAGCATAAGTAAATATGGGGAAATTGTCAAAGGGTTAAAAAGATGTGTAAATCAGGTTGCTGAAGGATATAGGGAGTAAACCACCAAAATGAAACACAATCTGGAAGAGAGTGGTACGAAGCATACTGGAGATCACAAAATTATTATGAAATTTGACTGTATCTAGTGCTCTGTAACATAGTTTGAAGTAGCACAGTACTCTAAGAAGGTTACCATAGACTTTCAGTATAGTAGTGTTTAGAAGCCAGTAAGTGTCCTGTAAAGATGTAAAGCTTCCTGTGATTTGAATGCATAAATCCCTAAGGAGATGCTATTCCAAGTTTTGTGACCATTTAAGCTTCAGGTCAGTAAATCACTTGAACTTTTGCTTCATTCACTTTAAGAGGACTTATTTGAATATAAGTAGTGCACTTTGACTCAAGGCAGAGTATGTGCTCAAATGTTCCTTGAAATCAGTGTCATCTGTTTGACTTCAGATTGCTGTAATTTAACACTTTTTTTTTTTTTTTTTTTTTTCCACTTAAAGGCAGTGCAGCTCTGCGCTTTGAGTGCTTAGAGCATCAATTTCTAAGAAGTACCCAACCCAGGTAATAGTGTCCAATGCTTCCCTGATCTAGGAAAGTGAAAACAGTACCTAAAGCAGATTCCTTTGGACTTGAACCTCCAGGAGTGGTTAAAGTACATTTTTTTTACTCAAGCATGTTTTTGACCACTTTGGCACTTATTCTAGAACACCAAAGCACCAATAATTTTAATTTTTATTTATCCATGACAACCATGAACAGAAACTAAAAATGTGAATAAATATATTGATTAAATGGCCAATTAAAGAATGTTGTAGGAACGTTATGTAAATAACTAACTTCTTAGATTATTGAGCCAATAATCTGCAATCTTGAGAGCTGTGTGGTGTAAATCTGTGGCCTTGCACACTGTTTCCTTGCAGTCCTGAAGCTGGATTTCAGAGCTGGTTGAGGACAGTAAAGTCCTGCTAGGTCTGCAGAGGGCTCTGGTCCTGCTGCCATCTGCTAACGTAGCTTGCAGATCTGCCGTGCTGCTTCATAGTTTGAGGCAAAACTGCAAAAACAACCTGGGTAGCATGGCAACAGTTACTTAAATTTTTTAGTTTTTAGGATGACAGTAGTGTACACTATAGTATATTGTATATTTAGATCTTCTTTTTGCCTACCATTTTTCTCTCTGGAAGAGTAATATGTTTCTAGGTAGATGCTAATAGTTTTGCTTCCTGTATCCAAACCTGGAAAGACAACCTCAGTCCAGAGACAGCTGGGAGATTTTGAGTACTTCATGCTGCATTTCTACAGCTAAGAGGCAAAAAGCAGCTATGTATCTTCTGCTCCTCCTCATGTTACTGTCAGGAAGTAACGTAAAGCAACGTGTCCTCAAAGTTTAACTGCTTTCTGTGCTATGTGCAATTGCAGTACTGGGGTGTTTATAGCATCTTTTATGTTTTTGAAGATTTATTGCAAAATAAATTCATGCAGATTGAGTTAGATACCTTTTATTCCTGTAGCTGCAAGTAGTGAAAAGAAAGTTCATTCATAGTGAACTTTCTTGAAGACTCTGCTTTTTTTCCTTCTGGGAGGCTTGCTGGGTGTAAAGTAAGCTATTTTAGACTGTAAATGCATAGTTGTTCATTAAGCATGGAAAAAGAACATCTTCAAATGTTGACATTACAGGGTTCTTTTGAAGCAAAAAGAAATTCATCCTGCTGCTCTCTTGCTTATACACTTACAATTTCTCTTGAGTAAATGATCAAATATATTAAAAAATGTAATAGAATATTTTGCTTTAAGAAAATTCTTCATGGAATTATTAGCTGCTTTTATTTTTGCTGCTTTTTTTTTTTTTTTTTTTTATTTATTTTAGCAGTGGGCAAAAATGTCACTGTGCCCAGATCTTCCAGGTATGTGTCTGTTGATGGCAATTCTCATTGCAGTTTTTCAAAGCAATCTTGACAAGTAAAAATGTATGCTAGTGCTTTACTCTTTCATACGAAGCTGTTACCTAAGAAGTCCATTAGTGAAAAGCTTTTCAGTTGTTCAACAAACCCCTTAGCTGAGCATCACCAGGGATCTGATGGGGTGGGTAAGGAGGAAGGTAGAATTTAGATTTCAGGAGGCTGAGATCCACAAGCCAGAGGGCAGAAAGTGTGGAAGACCCCACCTTACATTTCAGGTTTAACTGATCTCCAGGCTCTATCTAGATGGGATTGTGGTAGAGCAATCTGTCCCACCCTCACACATACTGCAAACCAGCCTTTTTTTACAAGAACACTTGTTTCATCAGCCTTGAATATAGAAATGAAATTTTAAAACTAAGTTAAGATGTTGAAGTGGAAGTTCTTTTTAAAAAGATGCAAAGATCTATTAAAGAGTTGAAATTGCTGTTCTCTAACCTTACAAATCTTGATGCTGTTAAGGGCATCACTGCCACAGTGAAGTAGCACATGGTAAGACAACACGTGCACCACTGAGACTCAAAAACATCCACGTAAGTGACAGTAAATACACTACCTTGTGTCTGAGGGACTCGTGGGTGGAGGCCAGTGGCAGTGGAAATTAATGCATAGCAATCATGAAGGACAACCAGGGATTGAAGGAAAGGGCAGAGAAGAGGACCTAGTTTAAAAAGAAAAGGGCTGTGGGGAATTGGAGGTGATAGTCTGTTGAACTTTGTTGATTTAGTTGTTGCATTCCTGGCAGTAATAGGCTTATCTCCAATGTATTCTCTAGAGGGGTAGGTACAATGCATGGATCTTGTACTGCTTTCTGAAGTGGTTTTTGTGACTGGACACTAAATTTAATGACAGAGTTTAGGCGAAAGTTAGAAACTGTGAAGTTGAGAAGCAATTTGAGGAGGAGTGGGGCAGGTCCTGTGCAGTTAATGCTGGTGGCTCTGGCAGTGCCTTCCCGAGGAAGTAATGCAGCTGTGTAGTGGTGGGTCTTTACAGTGGGAAGAGGGTCCGTATGGGAATATATTTAGCGGGCCATGGCTGTAGTCTGGTTGTGGGACTGAGCACCCATCAGCAGCCTGATTGCGCCTTTGGGGTGACCTGGGAATGTGCCAGCCTGCCTACCTGGTGCTGCAACCCCAACTTGGTGAGCCTGCTGGGCAGCAATGGGATTCCCTCAAAAATGCCCTCCCAGCCCCAAGCTAAAACGTTAATGTAGACTTACCCATTAACTGTAACATGAAAAGTTTACTTTTATGACACCCTCTTGTTTTTTTCCTCCCTCTTTGCATCCCTGTTGAGATTGGGACTCTGGCCTTTGCCGTGGGTCTAGATGATCAGGGCAAGGAAATAATGTTTGTTTCACTACTTTGTGAATCTCTTTACAATTTGTATGGGTCTCTCTATATGGAATATAGATGTATTTGGAAAATTAATTTAAAGTTTTATTGCAGCAAGTATGTAATGTACCACAACATGCCCTGTATTAAAAAGTATTAATAATATGAACTATATTATTTATCTGTATAATCATTGCATTTACAAGATGAACCACTATAAAAATATATATTCTAATAATTTATTGAATACTTAGAATGCAAATTGACTGAAAAGGCCTTGGGCAAAAATAAAGCTGATTGCTGAATTCTTGTCATTAATTTTTAATTGTACAAGAAATTAGTATCTGAGCATTTGCCTTATTATGCTGAGGGATTAGAGCTGCGCAGCAAAACCCTGGAAGTAAAGGAATTTGACATCGGTTTTGGATGCTGTCCTACATGAGCTCTGCTAATGCAGTTCTCATGATTAATTCTATTCTCTTAAACTCCTCGCTATACCTCAGTAACAGGAGTTTGCAAAGAAATTCTACAGCAGGTTGCGTACTGTACTTCATGTACAAACTGTATTTCAGGTCCTACCAGGCCAGAAATGTCTTGTCCTGAAGGGGGCCGGGGGAAGCCATGGGAAGGGGTGTGTTTTAACTGAAAGAATTAATGTCAGAAAAATCAGGAATCTCTGTCCCAGTGTTTTTCAGGGAGGTTCAGATGCCAGCGTCCTCCCTAAAGGAAAGCTGCTTCATTGTGCAGAGCCACTGGTGGGGTATATGCGGAAAGGAGATTGCGCTCATGCTTTCTTAAAATGACTTCTTAGCTCGCTTATTAAGCCAATAAAAAAGTTAAAGGACTGTCATTAACAGTGAACATATACCCACAGGGAAATAGGAGTTCAAATGAATAAGGCCTGAATCTAAGAAAATGGGCAAAAGTCAATAAAATGTCTGACGGACCTAAGAAGAGAGTCCTCATCTCCACAGTGAAAAGAGGGCAGGGATTTTTGGCCCCGATGTTTGGCAGTGGTGGTAGCCCTCCCGTGTGGCTTGCTGTGCAGCAGGGTCACATACCTCTGCTCTTCAGGTGCATTCTTTGTCAGTGAATTTCTTGTAGAGGCACAGAGTAGAAGTACATAAGCCAAATTACATGTGTGCTAGATTTTTGCCGGGCTTGGTAGTTTTTGGGACAGGTCTCTCCATGTGATGATGGCATGACCAGAAAACTGTGGAGGAGTGTACAAAGAATTGCTTCTTACCTGGTGGTAGGGGAAAAAACAGTTACTATTTGTCAAAGGTATGAAATACCTTTACTTTGCTATTGAGATTCTGCCTACCCTTTCACTTGCTCCCTGTTAGACATTTCACACACATCCTCAGAAGTAAATGGTTATCTAAAAAAAGTGAAAACAATCCGACAACTATGATACTTCACTATTATAAATTCATTGGGCTGAACTTGTGCTAATGAGTTAGATGTAGTTCCAACGTATGCAAAACTTGCCTCTGTTTCTCCAGTTTACTGTAAATCTGGTCAGGATTTGGGGTTGTGTACCTCTATATTCCAAACAGTGTAAAAATCTGTCTCACACCTCCATTTTGCCAGAGAAGAATGAGGTTTGGTAGTTTCTGCGTAGTCCTGTGACAGAAAATACGAGAATCATTTAGGGCAAAGATGGGTGTCTCTGCACTCTCGACTGCATTTCCGGTCCCTTTGCGGTCATGGATGATGCGCTCACAGGTATATATGGGCAGAGGAATGGGAGTAACTTTACCAGTATGAACTTTTTTCCTAGGCAGCAAAAAGGCTCAGACCAGGCATGACTGTTACTCTCTGACTGCTTCTCCTGCACTCCCCTAAGTAGAAATCCAGTCCAGTGAAGACCAAATTGCTCCATAAACCTCGATTTCACATACTGCCAGATGATTCAATATTGTACTTATTTATCCAGGTAATTTGTTTTCCTTATAAGCAACTTTGGTCAGAAAAATGTGTCCTGGTCAGAAAGGACGTCTTTATGCACACTTTGGCACCTGTTGTACACGATGACAAATACTTCGTGGACGTCATTCCAATATGCAACAACAGAGAATCAAGGTGGCAGGAAATATGTTTTAATGTTTTTTAGCTGGTCTAAGATGTATGAGTCAAGTAATGTTAGGCCAGCCAGAAGTGACAAATCCACTGACATGTTTATGATGATTTTTACATTGATGAGATGCTGAAGGTTAGATATTGCTAAAGCAAATGTATGCATATATATTTTCAGATAATAAGGTCCATTTAGATGCATTTGCTTGTGGAATGCAAGGTTTTCCTTTTAAATGTTACTTTAACTAAATTGCTTGTGGTAGCATGGGAATGAGAAATCTTACTTGTTACCCACACTTAAGTCAGATAACATTTAATAATTTTAAATTGCCAGTAAATTTATAGTGTCTTGAATTGTAAGGACATGAGATTAAAATAATCTCCTATAATGACAGAAGGTAGTTTAACATTTATAGGGCCTCAATCATTCTGCCATAGGAGGAAAATGCATTTTATCCATTTGATTTTTTTTTAAGCTTTGTGATGGAGTTTGACTGATTCATTTTAGTTCTCATGTTTCACATGAAGGAGAGAATCACCATGATAAATTGATATATTATGGATTTGATGAATGGTTACTTCCTATTCCGTATAATTATCAGGTGATAGTTTCAATGAAAGATGCTGGGAAATGAAACTTTTCACTTCAGATAACCATCCACCCTGTCTGGCAAGAAAAATGGATCTTTATTTTCAACATATTACTGTGGATCAAGGCCAACAGAGGGAGGGCAACTGTTTGTACGTTGTGAAGGATAGGATGGATTTGAAAAAGTGCCTGTCTAAATGAAGTTGTGAAAGAAATTCTGATGACAAATGTACGTGCAATACCGAGAAACCTGATTATTTGAGAAATCTAGTTTTAATTCATAACTGGCAGGGAAAGGACTAACCATTTATAAAAGGCATCCGAACATGGTAGTAGCCATTTTTGATCATATAGATAAGAGCTATTTCATCCATTAAGAAGTGAGCAGGCTCTTAAACAGATATAAAGTGGACTCTGCATGTCTTTGAGGGACTTTCTTCCTTACAG
Source organism: Podiceps cristatus (assembly GCA_000699545.1). NCBI lineage: Eukaryota > Metazoa > Chordata > Aves > Podicipediformes > Podicipedidae > Podiceps > Podiceps cristatus. The sequence continues at coordinate 3,614 of KL276351.1, read as the reverse complement.
CATGTGGTTCTGCTGGATAAAGGCATCACCCATGCAATCTCACAGTGCTCACAGAAGCTGCTCTGATGCTACTTTTTAGGGTTATTTGATCCAGAACATGCAGGTGACATGCTTGGAAAAGCATTCTTTCTCCAGCTTTTGAGATGGTTGTGGGGAAACATGGTGCACATGTAGCAAATAGAGATACCAGGACTCAATTTGCTGTCTGTAAATGGAAGTCAGCCACTACATTTGTATGTCAGACTTGCAAGTGTTCGGATAATAACGAAAGCATTTTTGAGAATGTGACTGTTCTTAGAGATGTTTTGGTCTTATTATTGTAGTGGGTTGTATGCAACTAGCAGATATAATAATAGCGCATGAACCGAGTTTACTACGGAAGTAGGATTAGAGATTGTTATATTCAAAAGAAGCCTGAGATAACATGAAGATATTTCTTTCTAATGGCTCCAAGTCTCAAGGACAGTTTCCTCTGTTAGTGAAAAGCAAAATTTATCGTCTTCAATGAGAAAAATTACTAAGTGGTAAATACGTCAGGAAATGTTCATGAGGATTAATTCAAGAATAAAATTAATATTTTGTTTTAAAGTTATCTATGATTTTAATACTTCAGCTTCATGTTTCTAATTTTCAGTTCATTTCATTTAGTGCTGGAACAGGCTGCCCAGAGAGGTGGTGGATGCCCCATGCCTGGAGGTGTTCAAGGCCAGGTTGGATGGGGCCCTGGACAACCTCGTGTATGTCCAGGCCTGGAGGTTGGTGTCCCTGCCTGTGGCAGGGGGGTTGGAACTCTGTGATCCTTGGGGTCCCTTCCAACCCAGACCCTTCTATGATTCTAAAAAGACTTGAGTTGTACTGTCAATTTGTCATTATACTGCATTAAAAGCAAGAGAATAGCAGACTGGGTAACAGCTTTGCCAGTGTTTACTTCACCTCTTGTTATAAATCCTGTTAGAATTATGAGCAGTTTGTCTTTTGCAGTGTTTTAGGGAAAAGTTATTTTCTGCAGAATTGTGCCAAGACTTACAAGAGTTGTTGTTCACCTTTCCTATGTTAAAAAACTTTATAAAAAATAGCACTTGAAAAGAAACATTTTTGCACAAGTTCAATATTTTATCTGTCTTAGGACTTAAGATATGGCAACGTTCTGTACTATAAAATATTTTTGGGAAAATGTATTCATCTATCAGTTTGTGAGGACTGGGAAGTTCTGTGTTGAGCTCCACCAATTGATCTCTGGTGAACTGGAATGGGCTCTCAGTGTGTCTTCCTCATTTTCTAGTCATTTCCCCATAGATGTTAATTTTAAACTACCTCTAGGTTTTATTCCAGCTTAAATAATACTTTTTATCTTTTCCATTTGTCTCCTTGTTCTTTAAAGTGTAATTAGAGCAAAAGAGTAAAAACCCCCCCCCCCCAATTTTTCTTAGCCTTTTAAAAGCAGCCATATGGGGGGGATATTCTTTTCAATTGGCCTTTTAATTCTTTTAAGGGTTGGATATAGAAAAATTTAGAAAATCATATATCCTTGATAATCTACTTGCTTAAATGAGTGTACATATATGTAAGCAGAGATGAGTGGTGAAAAGCATTTTAGCTTGTATGTGAAAGTTGTTTTCTTAGTAACTGATATTTAGAAACATCAAGAAAGTCTTTACTCATAGATTCTGTTGACTTATGTGGAAGTTTTATGCATGTGAAGGAAGAAAAATTTAACACATGGCATCTGAGCGAGACAGTTGTCTCAGTGAAGTTTCTTCTATGGTTTAGGTAGAATGGGACTGGTTAGATTAACAGCTGTGCTGCCATGTAGTAAATCTGCTTTCAGTACTTGCAAGTAAACTTTCATGGTTTTAAAATACCTAACTCAAAGAACTTTGATTTGTACTATGCAAAACCTTACAGTTTATCAGGTCTAGATGGTCAAGAAAGCCCCATAAACAGAGTAACTATTTATAATGATATTTATCTAGCAGTCCCCAGATTTTCGCTCTAGGGGTCCCTGAGCAAGTATTTCCATTATCAGTGACACCACAGGGGCCTGTTCTCCTGGGATTTAATAGCTCAAGCAGGAGTTTATGTGCATTTCCTCATCTGTAGTAAATGGTAAACCTAAGATGCAGCCTTTCAGCACGAGAATTTCCTCTGCTCCTTCCTACAGAAAATGGGAAATTTGTTGCCAGACCTGGTTGAGACTTGTAGGTCCAAACATGTTGGGGCAAGGACAAAATGCCCAGTGGACGTCGGAAGTACCGTGTGGCCATGTGCAAGAATTTAGGCCTGATTTTCAAACTGGACCTATTATTTTAAGAATAGATGGAACAGGAAACTACACTGAAATGTTGAAAAGGAATTATTATGATATGGTATGATGTTCTAGTAAGCAGAAATGTTTACAACTATTCTATTCTAAGAGAGAGAGAGCAATCAACTACAGTATATGTACTAGATATGGTGCTGCAGATGAGGATTAGGAATATAATATCAACATGGAATTATAAAAAATAATTTAGTTATCATGAAACAATAATTCTCTAATATAAGGATTCAGTTAAAGCTCTGTTTGAATAAGTTAAATGAGGCATATCATATTTTAATATTACGATAGTATGAAATTATTAGGACAAGAGTGAGTTCGATTAAAAAATTATAAGTTACATAATAAAAGGTGACTACTCTTATTTCAGAGCAGTGTAAGAACTGAGGAAAATTGGCAAATCTCAATTCCTGTTAGTATTAATTTATATTTTTACAGGAATTCAGTGATGCAGGACTTATGTTTTCAGGGAGCATACTGGTAGATTATTTTACGTAAGTATATGTTATTTTTGTGTTCTGTGGATTTTGAGGAAATGAAGCAACAGACTGAATGATGAAGAAAGAAATAACTGTACTAGCAACATGATCAGAAATGTTAGCTGACATTATAGTGGGAATCTGCTACAGGCCACCTGGCCAGGGAGAGTGAGCAGATGAGGCCCTCTATATGCAGGTGGGTGCAGCCTCACGTTCACAGGCCCTGGTCCTCATGGGGGACTTCAACCACTCCAGTATCTGTTGGAGAGACAACACAGCTGAGCACAAGCAATCCAGGAGGTCCCTGGAGCGTGTTGATGATAACTTCTTCCACCAAGTGATAGAGGAGCCAATGAGGAGAGGTGCTGTGCTGGACCTTGTTCTTACCAGTAAGGAGGGGCTTGTGGGGAATGTGAAGCTCAAGGGCAGCCTTGGCTGCAGTGACCACAAAATGGTTGAGTTCAAGGGCACACAGCAAGCTCGCTACCCTGGACTTTGGGAGAGCAGACTTTGGCCTCCTCAGGGATCTGCTTTGTAATGCAGCTTGGGGTAAAGCCCTAAAGGGAAGAGGGGCCCAAGAAAGCTGACTCATATTCAAGGATCACCTCCTCCAAGCTCAGGAGCGATGATCCCAGGAAAGAGGGCAGAAGGAGGACCAGGAAGAATGTGGGCCCTCTCCAGATGGAAGTCCCCAAGATGGGAACTGGAAGAATGAAGAACCACCCACTGTAGGAGAAGTCCAGGTTCAAGAGGACCTAAGGAACTTGAAGGTGCACAAGTCCATGGGTCCTGATGAGGTGTATCCAGGGGTCCTGCGG
>KL276350.1:0-22588 GCA_000699545.1 Podiceps cristatus | reverse complement strand
CGATGGCACGGCCCCCCCCCCCTGCCTGTGAGGCAGAGAAGTGCTTGGGTTGAGAGTTTCTTCCATACAGAAGTCCTAGACTCTGCTGCTCAGGAGCACAATTGCTAATCCTTTGTAATGAGTGGGGGTGGTTTTGGTTTTTGTTTTTGTTTTTCCAGTTTATGGAGAATTCTAGACATTGCTTGAGGGAAAATGGAAACTCTTCAATGTTATTTTTTCTTTTACTTTATTTACTCTATAAATAGTTGGGTTCAAAATTGTCTGTGGCAGGAATACAGCTGGTGCAACAACAAGAGATATATATATATATTTTTCTGCCTTTTTAACTCTAAATACCAAAATGTGTGTGGGGGTTATGTTGTGGTTTTTTTTGGTTTTTTTGTTTTTTTTTTTTTTCTTAATAAAAACAATGACCTAAACAGTAAAGGCAATCAAGATTTCATAAATATATCCAAAGACACATAATAGGTAGAGAGACTTTCCATGGTTTCTGAAAAAAACCAGTAAAGCTTAGCATTACGAAGCAATATCAGACTGTATTCAAAACATGAACTGCATAAGGCAAGTATTAAAAATGTTAATTGTTCTACTGCAGAAGAAGCTAATTTGTTTTAGAAATAAATGCTCCTTTCCCCCCTTGAGAAAATTCCTTATTAGAGTTTTAAATAGTACTGGACCAGAGGGATTGAAGAGTATATTTTAAGTAACAATTTCCATACACATATAGCTAAAGCCTATTCAGCTATGCATTTCTGTGTATCGGTCACCAATGTATCTGACTACTGTTGGTGCCAACATTTCATTGATTAGTGGAATTTAAATTAGTGGAATTTAAAATAAATGTGTTCTAAATACACTAGTGGAATTATTTTCCACTTGAAGCGTAAAAGTGTTGGAATATAAATTCAACACTTTTCAAACCACACCTCAGATACTGTAGTAAGTTACCTGTTCTTGCTGTATGAGTGAAATTGTCTTTCTCTTGAGGCAATTAAAGAGTTGCCTATTCAGCCAGTGTTTGCAAGCACTAATATGAATAGAGGTGTTTCTGAGGCAAGGGTCTTCAGTTTTCCATACCAGTTCTAAAAAAACAGAAAAGGGGATTTCTGTTATGGAGGGAAGAGGAGTGAATGACAGAAGAGATGCTAAGGTAGTTTCAGCTGAAGCATGCTGTGACTTTAATGACAGCTGATTGTGCCAATTTCAGAAGTGTCTCTGAAACTCAGTGCTGTTTTTATTTTAAGACGTCTTAAATGCTAGCATCACTTGGCAGAGAAGATATTCCAGGGGTAAAACAGCGTTCTGAAAAAAATTTAAAAACCAATCTACCCACCCTTCCCTCAACCTAAGGTAGTTTCAGCTGAAGCATGCTGTGACTTTAATGACAGCTGATTGTGCCAATTTCAGAAGTGTCTCTGAAACTCAGTGCTGTTTTTATTTTAAGACGTCTTAAATGCTAGCATCACTTGGCAGAGAAGATATTCCAGGGGTAAAACAGCGTTCTGAAAAAAATTTAAAAAACAATCTACCCACCCTTCCCTAAACCAAACCTTAATGGTGTTTTGGGTAACAGACCATTTAATCTTGAAGCTGAGCTGGAGATAGCTGATTAAAGGGGCTGAGATATTTTCAGTTCCATGATTTGTTTTTGCTTTTTGTTTAGAGAAGCAACTAGCCAATGTTCTAACATTTCCTGGGCTTAGTCCTGTTTGAACTGGAGGACACAGAGAGGGGTTTAAATAATTCAAATAATCAGTGTCTTCTTTTCTGACTGTGTTGTATGTGTGAATTTAGAACTGAGTTTCCAGACTGACAGCCAGGCTGTTGCCAGTTCTGTAGGTATGATCTGGGAATAGAGAACTGCCATCTTCAGGGCTGTCAATTCAGCATTTGAATAGAAACAGGACTCACACATTATTTAAAGGACTGTACTCTGCATAAATTTTAAGTATATTTTACCATTACAGAGTCTAAAGGGCAAGCTGTCAATCATTTCAGCAGCTCTGACCCAACGAGCTAGAGTCGGAGTCAGGGTTTCACAAGTGCTGCTCTCTTTCTCAGTGTTGCTCAGTGTCTGGGTGGGAAGAAGTGCCAACTGCAGATATCCTGGGTTGGCAAAGTTCAAGAACAAATTATTTTTTATTATAAATAATCTTAGTACTTATTTGTAGCAATTATAGTTTTTAATAGATATTTAGTATACTGCGCAATTAAGATAAAATTTCTAGCAAACCAGCAGTCATCATCAAAGAAAACCTGACCTATGCCACTTAAATTTTGTTAAGTGGCAAATCTATAGTCTCATCTCAATTCAAAATCAAGTTTTATGCATATTATTCCAATTTAATTCATATACATTTCTTGTCAAAAGAAAATATCAATCTGAAGTTAAAACATCTTTATAATTCCGCATGCTAGTAGTGTGATTCAGTCAATTAATGGGAACAAAATTTACACTAAGGTGTTCTCAAAGCTAATGGGAAATGATTATTTGGAACTTTCACAGCCAAGTACAGTCATCCTTTTGAAAGCATTGTGCATATAACTCATCAAACCCTTCAAGCAAATAAAGGCTGTGGTGCTTTTATTTTCTGCTTGACGTTTTAAACATGTATCTCATTATCTAAATGTCCATTAAAGTCTCCTTTTTTATTGCTCTGAAATAATGCAGTTGAAGCCAATATGTTAAAATAATATTAGACACACAAATTAAAACCAAAACAAGGACATTTCTAGTGTAGGTTGTCACTCTGAGCGAGTGGAATGACAGTTTAAGCTAAAATTTCTTTACTTTTGTCAGTTCTCGTTAGACTCTTAACATTAAATTAATGTACTGTGAAGTCATTTTTTTAACTTTCAATGCTTGAATAAAATATAACTAGAATGGATACCATGAAAACTGAAATGAACAAAAAAAGGAGTATAATTTTTGTAGTGACTTTTGCTCATAAAAGGCGCAACTAAAGACTTGATATAATTCCTGTCCCTAGAGGCCATAGAACAAGTACCTCAACTGCTATTATTTTTGTAGAAAACACTTGAGTCTTCCAAGCAAAATAACTTTGAACATCCCTGCTTTGGATTTCTGTGGCAGCAGATTTTTCTGCTGAAACGGAGGCCAACAGTGGCATCAGTTGTTACAGGTGGTTTCAAAGAACATAAACTAGAATAAGCTTAAAATTTATGTCCATGTGGTAAGAGCTCTGGTCATGGTTACTGTCAGACAAGTTGTCTTATTTAAGTAGAATTTCTGAAGAAAAAAATATTAATTATTCTGATGAATTTTTAGTAACGTTGCCCTAGAGAAGTGCTAGATGGTGGTGTTCTTCATATTACCTCTCATGAGAATGCAAAGCAGTTAAGGTGCATATTGGAGAAATGCTTTCATACTTAATGAGGTGAAGTTAGTATGAGACTTGAACATTTTACCAGTACAGTTGTTTTTCTTATCAGTCATCTGGGATTTTTTTTTTTCAAGTCTGCACTCACTCCCTACAGGGTTTAAGTGTGTATCTAAAGAACTGACTATCCAATGTCAAAGGTGTCAAATTTCCCATGGTTGACAATAATGTAGATATCTTCTTTTTGTCATTATGATCATGTCAGACAACCCCTTTTCCTATTTCCTCCTTTAGTCTTTATCTCCTCCTACTCTGCAGCTGAGACAATCTTCTTATTTTCAAAGCCTTGCACAACCAGAAGGTTATCCTCTAACAGTCCCAAAGTCCGTTCTTACTTTGCCCTCTTTTTCCAAGAACTCTTTTTCTATCCTGTCCTGATTATAAATTGTCTTTCATATTATCATGTATGCTTAGAACTGCCTCCATATTCCCTTATGCAAATTAATCTTCCTTTCAGTTTTTCTGGTGTGACAAATTCTTTTTTTTTTTTTTTTTTTTTTTTTTTTTTTTTTTTTTCCCCCCACATTTTCTAGGTAGTAAATAACATTCCTGGAATTTTATCAGACACAAAACAAATGAGAGTGTTAAAGCATTTATGCATTGTTTGAATACAAACTTGTCCAACATTTTTCCAGGATTGCTGTAGAAGTCACATTAAAAAAATACCTACAGCCAGATGACATAATAAGTGATATCACACTTCTCACAGCAGGATTGACTTATGAGTAGAGTTATTTATTTGTTTGAACCCTTATTTGGGGATGGCAAAAGGGTCAAAGTATGCTAGGAATTATATGTTTGTATTTCCTGATTAAATAGGATAAACATTCTTATAACAGATATTGTAATTTCTACTGTGGTAACAAAGTTGGACAAATGAGGATTTAGCTTAATTTGTGTCAGAATTTATAGTTAGTGGGAAGCTCAAAGAGAGGTGATTTTGCACAAATACAAGGAGATATTATGAAAATGTAAAACATTATAAGATTATATGTTTTATCTTTGGTCAGTTATGGGTAATAATTCTTTGTGTTCATATAGAGAGGAAATACAATTTTTCAGTATGAAATCAGTATGAGGATAAAATTAAATTATAGTAATTAGACAGGGTAAGAAAAAAAAATTGAGAAAATTACACTGAAACATTTTAATGATTGTTTTATAGTCCTGAGGAGAAAAATAGATGTCTTTATACTTTTATACAAATGAAGATAATTCATCATTTTCCACATAGGAAAATCTATTTCATAAACTGTAAGAGCTCCTGTAAACTTTCAGCTTCTTAATATTTCATGTTTACATTTTCCTTAAAAATGAATGCTGCCTTATTACCAGTCAGCTCAGAAGAGATACTTTGGTCATTTTAGAAAAAGGTACAAAAAGATCCCAAATACCAGCTACTTCTAATCTATTACACCATATTTAAAGACTTCAGTATCACCTTTTATGATTTACATAGAACAACACATCTTCCTTGAATATTAAGTGTCAATATTCCACTAAATTCAGTGGAGAGACCTTTGTCCCTCATCTGAAGAAATGCACTCTGTTCTCCTGTTGTTTAGGACCATCAGAAATAGGGAGAAACTGAGTCCAGGCTACAGAGTGTCATGTGAAAAGAATTTCGTGTGTGTGATTAATTCACTGTGTTCCTTTGAAGGCTGTCTGGCTTGTAAGAGTGCTTAGTGTTAAGGAAAGAGTTATGTTGTAAATACTAAATATATGTATACATTTACATGGACTGTATGACCTCCAGAGGTCCATCCAACCTGATTTATCCAGTGATGCTATAAAATCTGTTTTAAACTTTTACTAAAAATAGGATTATATCATTAATTAAGCAGTAGAATGGATCAAACAATTATTTTATCATTATTCATTAATTTCACATAGTTTATATTTATAACCTTAGATTCTGAATTTCAAAGCATTTAATGACTGCATCTTAAGGCTCAAGCATTGGGCCTTTAGTTCCCTTAAACTGTCATTAATTGACTGTAAATACTGTAAATACTCTGCCACTTATTAATGCTTTATCTTGCATAAGCTGGTGTGTAAAATATTTGAATAATAACTAACATGATCTGAAACATCTTAATTTAGGATAGGTCTATACTGAGTCACAGCCACCGATGAATGATGGGGTTGCTAAAATATTGACTTTTCAGTGTTTCTGTTGTTTAAAACACTTTTTCTCATTTCATCCAGATGTATACACCTAACTGAAAAACTTTCAGCGAGGTTATGATTGGGATCAGTGCTAATGACGTCAGTGGAGAAACACTAGTGGAAAGTGTCAAAGTATCCAACCACTAATTTTCAAATTTTTATTTATTTATTTATTTGTTTTTCCTAAATTGGTTCATTGGGAACCTGAGGAAATAGGTCACCTGCTGCACTCTTCACAGCCCTCTGCCAGGGGTTACCTCCACTACAAATGCGAGTATTCCCAGTCTGCCACATGGAAGGAAGATCTCACCCTTGAATGTTAGTTTGACGAGATCCGGCTGCAGTGCCTGAGAGGGAAGCATGCTTTTGCTTGCGTGGCTGCCTGAACTGCCACATTAATAAACCCCCTGACAGCTGTTGAGCAAGGATAACCAAGAGCAGTCCTGCCCCCAGCTATGTGGGGAGCAGGGCGCTTGCCTGGGACCCCAGGATCTGTGCCTGACACTGCAGGAAGGATGAAGCAGAAAGCTTAGAAAATTCAAAGCCACTTTCTGATCTCTCTTTGTTCTGCACCTGCCAGTGAATTTATACCCACGTGAAGCTGCAGAGGTAATCAGCAGAATTATTTTTGTTTTACAGCAATGCTTACGAGTTAAACTCAAACCTTTAGAAATCCTTTGCAGCACAGGGGAAGGTATCATCATAAGGAGGCTCAGATTTTCAGGAAAAACATCAAAAAGTCACAGATACATATAATACAGATGGGCTTGGGGAGGAGTGGCTGGAAACTTGCCCTGTGGAAAAAGACCTGGGTATGTTGGTTGAGAGCCAGATGAATATGAGCCAGCAGTGTGCCCAGGTGGCCAAGAAGGTCAATAGCATCCTGGCTTCTATCAGAAATAGTTTGGCCAGCAGGACTAGGGAAGTGATTGTCCCCGTGTATTCAGCGCTGGTGAGGCCACACCTCAAATACTGTGTTCAGTTTTGAACCCCTCACTACAAGAAGGACATCGAGGTGCTGGAGCATGTCCAGAGAAGGGCAACAAAGCTGGTGGAGGGTCTAGAGGACAAGTCTAATGAGGAGCGGCTGAGGGAGCTGGGGTTGTTCAGCCTGGAGGAGGCTGAGGGGAGACCTTATTGCTCTCTACAACTACCTTAAAGGAGGTTGCAGCAAGGTGATGTTGGTCCCTTTTCCTGAGTAACAAGTGACAGGACAAGAGGAAACAGCCTCAAGCTACATGAGGGGACATTTAACTTGGATATTAGGAAAAATTTCTTTACTGAAGAGATTGTCAAGCGTTGGAATAGGCTGCCCAGGGAAGTGGTAGAGTCACTGTCCCTAGAGGTATTTAAAAGAGGTGTAGAACGGGCTCTTAGGAACATGGTTTATTGGTAGACTTGGTAGTGTTTTGTTAACAGTTGAACCCGATGACCCTCAAGGTCTTTTCCAACCTAAATAATTCTATGATTCTATAATTAAGTAGACTTAAAATAGCAAAGCACAGTTCTAGATTACTCTTAACAGCAAAAAATCTTCTTTATCTGCTCCAGAGTATGACCTTCGTTCAGTATGTGAAGGATGAGAGTTTTCTTCCTCTTTCTTTCCCCGTGAGCTACCTTATGCTGGATCATTGTCTAAGGCCACTTTGCTTCTCAGTTGTAGGGATATGATGATACTTCCATTTCAATGCCCATTATGCATTTCAAACACATTTCTCCTGTACTCCAAATCCACACAGATATAAAGGTGACAGAAGCAGGGAACTGGTTCTGGGTGTCTTGATTCTCAGCTGCCTAGTTTCAGTAAGGTACCATTCCTCTGTGATTCCTCATTTCCTATTTCCAGTCCTGGAACATGATTTCAAATCTTTCAGCCCTCGTTTGCAGAGGATCTGGGGCCGTGAACATAGTAAGAGGCAGAGCTATTTGCAATAACATTCTGTTAGCAAATACTTCCTTTAAATAAGGATAATTATTTGATTTCTTTGCCTGATGCAGAAGCAGTCACACTGAAGCTACCTTTAGTGATTTTTAGAGACTCCAACCAAGTGACTGTACTTTGTTTAACATTCCTATGAGGCTGCTGATGTAAATACTGTTCTTCATTTTCAGTAGTATCACATTTTTATACAAAAAAAATAAGAGGCTAAGTTAATGTAGCCATATGCTTCTTAATAATGATATTCTGTCATTTACTCTGCTGGTTGAATACAGAGGCTGATTTTCCCTGCTTAGTTTCTGCTACAGTACACAGATTTCCATGATGAATTAAAGGGAATATTCTACAAGAATTTATTTTTTTAAAATGATTCTGGTACTGTCTGGTAATTATAATGTGTCTTTCTTAACAGTAATGGGCACCACAGGAAATAAAACTGCAGTACAGACTTAATCAAATCTGAATGACAAGGTCATTGGAAAGTTAAATGCTTTTTTTCATATTGACAACGTGTTCCGTAAAAAGAAGTACATTCAAATGTAAGATAATGTGCCAAATAATTTGCGCATAATTTTGATTTCATTAGAGACATCTAATTACTTATTAATTACTTAAGAGCAGTAGCCATTCTAAATTGTGCATTACTGAGGTCTCCAGTGTTTTTCAGAGTAAAACCCTGTAGTGTCTGCTGTTCAATACCTGTTTATTTTCAATTTTTATACATTATTGCCATACTCACATTTAATACATGCAAAGGCCATCTTCAGTCACAACTGTTTCATTATTAAAGTCCCCAAATTTAAATAACTGACAGAATTTTCATTCTGTATGCCTTCAACTTGCTTCACAACTTTATTTTCTGCAAACAAAAAATGAAACCAGTGCAGCTCAAAGGCCTGGATTATTTGTTTGAACTAAAGGAATAAAAGAGAGAGCAACTTCATCAAAGGTCAGCTCTCCCCTCCAACCCTTCTGAGTTGGGGAAAAGGGTGACTTGAAGGAAAATCTCTATTAGGTTGCTATGAACTGCTTTTGAGGGGAAGGTATTGCTCAAATCTATGGGCTGTCCCAAAAGACTCCAGGACTGTATTTTTTTGTCCTTCTGGCTGAAGTATTTTTTTACCTTGCTCTAAAGCCCTGAAGATGAATGTTGGAAAGGAAGGAATAAAGAAAATAAAATATTTTACCCATGATTCAGGAATGCTGGGCCTGTCTGGGCAACATAACCTAGAAATAAGTGTATTTCATTGCTTCTCTTTCTGTTGCTACAAAGGCATTGTAGACTATGACAGAGGGTTTTATAAACCGTAATATTCCTATCTATGAATCCCTGCTTTTTAACTAGCCACATAAAATTGGTCTCACAGGCCCAGTGGTTAAATACTCAGGAATATGTTCAGTCAGTAGAGGCTTCTTTTTATGTCACAATGTTCACAGACAGAGTTTTTGACAGGCAGATGACCCACCATCTGAATGAAAATTTCTTTTCAGCAAGGGTGGAATCCACCAGTCTGCTGACCTCCTTGAAGTCTGGTTGAAAAGTTGCAACATGCCTGAATTTTTTGTTTTGATTTGCTTTTGTTTTAGGATTTTCATTTGTTTTCCTTGAGAAGGGTTGATTTTCCTTTGGTGATGTCAAATCAAATTGATTACTAAGTTTTTGCTGAAAGAAAACATCAGAGGATTAGGTTCTCAAAACTGGGGTTTAGGAGTGACACCAACTTACAGAGACCATAAGGTGAAACATGCCATATACTTGCCTTTCTGTCCGTAATGTAATAGGAAGAATGTGCACAGAGGAAATGTGGGATGTCTTTCTCTGTATGAGCCACAGTTAAACTCTGTGATGCTGGGAGAGAACCACTGTGGATTCTTTTTTTATGCGGTTACTTAATCTTCTGTGAACTACCTGTCTGTTTCTTGATTACATGGAAAAAAAAAAAAAATAGAAGGAATAATAAGTGGCAGCCACTCCTGTTCAACCCCCCTTCTATCATCTGATTCAAAGCAAGCAGTACAATGAATCCTGGATCTTCTGGACACTACCAGGTTTTAGCACAAATACCTTACGGATTTTGCAAATAGCTGACAGAAGATTGGAGTATTTCTTCTTTGATATTGACAGTAAGAATTGGCTATTAATTCAAAAGTACACTTTTTACTTTTCTTCTTTGTTTCTATTTGATAGAAGAAAAGCAATACATTATATGCTCTTAATATCTAGGGTTTATGTGGCACAAAACCTGAAGAATATAAAAAATACTGAATTTTTACAGACTGGAGTAAATTCCCACAGATTTGGAAATAAGGTTGCACTATTTTTTATGTCTTCCTAATCTTAATTTATGAGGCACTGAATAAATAGCAGATTCTAATGGTTAGAATAAATAAATAACAATAAATAGCAAATTCCTTCCTTATATTTCTAATTTTTTTTCACTTAGGTACTGGTGAAATCTGTTCAGCTATCTGAAAATCTGCCAAAATGAGGCCTCCAGAGAGTTTTGGAAGGAAGACTTGCTTCTTTTCACTTTGCAATTCCAGGCACTTTGGTGACAGAGTTATACATTAGTAACCAAAACCTAACTTTTGGAAGGTATGCATGCCATGGTAATGGTCTCTTCCTATGTTCCAAAGTGTCTGCTGCCTTCGTAGCATATTTGAAGTGGATTGCTAGGGGATGTGTCTGAGCAGGGATACATGATGCAGAAAAAGCTAATGGAAAATACACGCACAGCAGGAGAACCAGAGGCCTTCTTTTCTTATTTTCTGCCTTCTGAAAGCTGCAAATCAAGTTAGAAAAAATGATAATTTTTGAAAGGTGTTATTTTTGTGGGACGTTTTTTCCCATCATAGAATCTTTCTGATAGTATCAAAACCAAAACCTATAATTACTTGATAATGGTCTAAGGACACAAATAAAGACAGCTGATCTGTAGGATCAATGGGTATATGGAACAGAGTAGACAAATTTTCTGTCATGCAAACCTTTTTATGGCTTTCCATTCATCCTGCATTTTTCTAGTGTTCTGAAATAATTCTCAATTCCTTGACCCATTTACAAGAATACAGCATAGACATCACTTCAAAAGATTTTTTTCTTCATTATTTCCTTCACGTGGAGAATCGCTTTCATCTCAAATACTAAAGCTGTGTATGACACAATTCTGTTGTCTCTCAGTAAAATAAAGTGTATACATTTAACTCAAATCTGTGAGTAACTTCAAATCTGTGAGTAACTGTAGTACAGATGAATGTATTATGCTCATTTTTATTGAGAATTCTCATTAAGTGAAATTTTAGCCTGACTTCCAAAGGAAGTGAAGTGTAGATGAAAGCATGGTGTAGATGTCTCCCTGTCTTTCCTACTAGTGTTTGAACCTATTTAACAGCTCCAACAAATTTAGCATTTTAAGGAAGACATATTTACAGGTAAAGAAAAGATATTCTATTATTAAGAAAAGGTGGCTTGTGTGTTTAATCCTTATAAATTCACCAGAAAATCCACATGAAGGAGATTTGTGTCCCCAAATGCAAGAAAGTTTCATCTGGAACTTAGAACCATGGATCTGATGGGGTTGGAAAATACCTTTAAGATCATCAGGTTGAACTGTTAACCTAACACTACCAAGTCCACCACTAAACCCTAAGAACTCCATCTACATGTCTTTTAAATACCTCCAGGGACAGTGACTCTACCACTTCTCTGGGCAGCCTATTCCAACGCTTGACAATCCCTTCAGTAAAAAAATTTTTCCTAATATCCAATTTAAATCTCCCCTGGTGCAACTTGAGGACATTTCCTCTTGTCCTATCTCTTGTTACTTGGGAAAAGAGATTGACACCCACCTCACTACAACCTCCTTTCAGGCAGTTGTAGAGAGCGATAGGGTCTCCCCTCAGCCTCCTTTTCTCCAGGCTCAACAACCCCAGCTCCCTCAGCTGCTTCTCATTAGACTTGTCATCTAGACCCTTCACCAACTTTGGACAGGCTCCAGTACCTCAATATCTTTCTTGTAGTGAGGGGCCTAAAACTGAACACAGTATCTGAGGTGTGACCTCACCAGTGCTGAGTACAGGGCGACAGTCACTTCCCTAGTCCTGCTGGCCACACTATTTGATAGAAGCTGGGATGCCGTTGGCTTTCTTGGTCACCTAGGCACATATTCATCCATCTGTCAACCAACATCCCCAGGTCCTTTTCCACTGGGCAACTTTCCAGAGGGGACAATCTTCTTCCGTGCCTTTAAGAGTTCCTTCTTGAAGAATGTCCATCATTCCTGGACTACTTTGCCAGTCATCACACCACGTTTCCATGACGGCAACTATTTCTTGGTTTTCCCGCTGCACAATGGCTTCCTATTCCTTCTGTTTGTTGCCATTGCTTCGTGCATTGGTGTAGATGAACTTTAGTTGGGCTCTTGATCCTGCCACCTTTTTGGGGGGGGAGAAGTTCTATTTCCTACATGACCATTCTCAGGCACTTCTGTGGTTTCTAACACATTAATAACCGCTGCATCTTTGCTGCTGCGTGGATCTTCATCCCCTACCTCCACTGAGATGGCAAACCGAAGGACTTCATTAGCACAGCACCCCTCAAATATTGTTGTGCTACCCCCAGGCTTATCTCTAGTGAGCCTGGTTTTATCTCTTTCCCCCTTCAGATCTATTTTAGCACTCTTTCAATGAGCCCTGTTAACTTCTGTGCAAAGATCCTTTTCCCCTTTGAGACAGGTGTACCAAGTAGCTTGAATATGCTTAGAAGCCAGAGAAAGAAATCTATAAGAAAATGCTGTTCATTTTTTTTTCAGTTACTCACAGGGCTACATATTAATAGCAGTCATTAATTTGGACCAGGGTTACTGTGCACTGTTTCTATCTTAATACATTTTCTGTGGAAACAAGATATTCAGGACTGTCAGTACTGTTCCACTTATATTAGGCAGTATAAAGTAAACTAATATTCTGAAAATAATCAGTAAGACCTTAAAGAAAACAAATAATATATCAACTATAACATCTGAGAAATAAAATTCCAAAAATTTATGACTGTTTTGTATTTCACACATTTATTTCTCTTTCAGTTTTTAAAGATTAAATATAACCCTTGTCTCAAAATGTAAACAAATTTGGAAATAGGGAGAATATCAATGAAGCATTAACTATTTTGTTCCTTATTACCATTTGGCACTACTTCAACTGATAATCAATCTTATTTAAAATAATAGGATTCCTAATCACACTTCTGAAGTCTTATCTTATCACAGTCATCTTTGTTGCAATTAAATGAGAAAAGATGCCACATATATGACAGTAGGGAGCTCAATGTCTTCTGGTCATGATTTGATTGTTGATATCTCCACCTGTATTTCATAGAATCATAGAATAGTTTGGGTTGTAAAGGACCTTTAAAGCTCATGTAGTCCAACCCCTGCAATGAGCAGGGACATCTTCAACTAGATCAGGTTGCTCAGAGCCCCATCTAACCTGACCTTGAATGTTGCTAGGCATGGGGCTTCTACCACTTCTCTGGGCAATCTGTGCCAATGCTTCACCATCCTCATTGTAAAACATCTCTTCCTCATGTCTAGTCTGTATCTCCCATCTTTTAGTTTGAAATGATTACCCCTTGTCCTATCACAGCAGGTCCTGTTAAAAAGTTTTTGCCCATCTTTCTCATAGGCCCCCTTTAAGTACTGAAAGGCTACAATAAGATCTCCTCAGAGCCTTCTCTTCTCCAGGTTGAACAACCCCAGCTCTCTCAGCCTGTCTTCATAGAAAAGGTGTTCCATGCCTCTGATCATTTTTGTGTCCCTCCTCTGGACCCACTCCAACAAGTCCATGTCTTTCCTGTGCTGAGGTTACCAGGGCTAAATGCAGGACTCCAGGTAGGGGCTCATAAGAGCAGCGTAGAGGGACAGAATCACCTCCACTTGACCTGCTGGCCATGCTGCTTTGGATGCAACCCAGGATACGGTTGGCCTTCTGGACTGCAAGTGCACATTGGCAGCTGACGTCTGGCTTCTCATCCACCAGTACCCTGAAATCCTTCTCAGCAGGGTCGCTCTCAATTCCTTCATCCTCCAGCCTGTATTGATACCAGGGGTTGCTCTGACCCAGGTGCAGGACCTTGTATTTCTCTTCATTGAACCTCACGCAGTTCACATGGGCCTACTTCTCGGGCTTATCCAGGTCTCTGGATGGCATCCCATCCCTCAGGCATGTCAAATGCACCACTCAGCTTGGTGTCATCTGCAAACTTACTGAGGGTGAACTCAATCCCACTGTTTATGTCATTGATAAAGATATTGAAGAGTGATGGTCCCAATATGGACCCCTGAGGGACACCACTTGTCACACTGATCTCCATCTGGACATAGAGCCATTGGCCACTACCCTCTGGATGCGACCATCCAGCCAATTCCTCATCCACTGAATAGTCCACCCATCAAATCCATATCTCTCCAATTTAGAGAGAAGGATGTCGTGGGGGGACCGTGTCAAAGGCTTTGCAGAAGTCCAGATAGATGACGTCCAATGGTTTTCCCTTGTCCACTGATGTAGTTGCTTCATCATAGAAGGCCACTAGGTTGGTCAGGCAGGATTTGCCCTTGGTGAAGCCGTGCTGGGTGTCTCGAATTACCTCCCTGTCCTCCATGTGCCTTACAATAGCTTCTAAGAGGATCTGCTCCATGACCTTCCCAGGCACAGAGGTGAGGCTGACAGGTTGGTAACTCCCAGGGTCCTCCTTCTTACCCATTTTTAAAAATTGGGGCAAAGTTTCCCTTTTCTATTCCCCAGGGACTTCACCTGACTGCCATGACTTTTCAAATATCATGGGGAGTGGCTTGGCCACTACATCAGCCAATTCCCTCAAGACACTGGGATGCATCTCATCAGGTCCCGTAGACATATGCATGTTTAGGTCTTCAGATGATCTTCTGTTACAGTGGGAGGGACTTTGCTTCCCCAGTCCCTGTCTTGTGGACCATCTACTCGAGAGATGTGGGAAAAGAGGTTGCCAGTGAAGAATGAGGCAAAAAAGTTGTTGAGTACCTCATCTGCTGCCAAAGCTGGACTATGTACATCTCACATTATTGCTGAGAATGATCTCAACTAGTATATTATGAGGCACATCCTTAGGAGTGTTTTATAGGTAATTTAGTGAAAGAAATGTGTTTTGGTTAGGAATGCCCATGGGACTAAGGTGTAAAAGGGTCATATTTGCAGGATGTCAGCAATAAACTGCCCGACAAAGCTTTTCCTGTCATGCTTGTTTATTTGTTTAGGTAATACACTAGGACTTGTGAACACCAGCACTCCAGGTGATAAGTCATTACTTCCTCACAGCTATCATAGCTGTAAGACACTCATCAAGGACTGTCAGTTAAGTCTCACTTTTCCACACCCACAGGGAAAAGGGACACCTATTTCACATTGTGAATAGTGTAAAATAAGAATCGAAGCCAGGACATATCAAACTCTGCTAGAAGAGGTTGTAATCTTATATATACATATATCATGCCAATAAAACCTAGAGGTTCAAATCAAGCTCTTATCAGCTCTCCTCCATGTGACGTATTTACAAGATAAGATGTGTGAATGTCTAACTTTCCTTCTTAGTTACACTTCCAGAGTGAATTTAAAAAAAATCTTGTCAAAGGGAAGAGGAACTCTACATAGTTTCATTTGCTTTTGGAGAGTCCTTTACTTTCTTTCATGCACAACATGTATGAAATAAAAAAAAAAAAAAAAAAAGAAATACGCAACAGTTTGGGTCTTTGCTACAGACGTGATGCTACATTTTTCTTTTGGTGCATTGCTTCTCCAAGCAGAGTGGAAGCACAGGGGTCTCATTCAAAGGTGGTGGTACAGGTAGCTCTCTGGCCCAGCTCAGCACCTTGTGTGCAGGTTGGGAGTCCAGCTCTGCACAATCCAGTGCAGGCCTGGGACATGAACGTGATCTCTTGGGAGGCTGTGGGCACAACACTTGCTGTTTTTTACAGTACTTACTGTCAGCTTTCATAGTTCCATAATTTAGAATTCATTTGGAGAGTGAAATTTATTTATCAACATTTACATTAACACCTTCTTGTAGTTTTTTTTTTTCTTTTTTTTTTACATTCAAGCTCAATTATTTGTACATCTTGTAAAATGAGAAAAAACAAACAAACAAAACCAGGTTGGCTGCCTTTTGAAAAAGTTACAAGAAATAAAGGCATGTGACAGAAAAGGATTTGTTAGTAGTAGTTTTTATGCTTTTAAACTGATACACCTGTACATCTCTGCTCCATTTTTGAATTGTTCCAAGAATATTCTTTAAGAATAACCATGAGGTGAAGTAGATGAAATAGTATAATGGAGTACTTTGGATCACTTCCTTTGTCATATAAACCTGGACATGAATTTATGTGATGGTTATGTTGGTGTCTATTGTAGGGTAGGATGTTGCAAATAAAATACACTTTAAAAACTATTTTCTAGTTTCATTAACAATTGCTGAAAGACAGCACATTTGAAAGAGAGAGAAGAAATTTCAATTTGCCATTACTCAGACAGAAACACCAGGAAGAAGGAAGAGACCCAAGCAATGTGGTAAATAATAAACCAAAATGGCTGAAATCTATCAATATTAGAATCAGGAGAACATGAGAGACATCTCCAAGTTTATAAGTTCTGGTCAGTTCTACAGATATGGTAGTCAAGGAGCATTAAGTGATATAAATGAGATACAGAAGTAGCAAGCAAGCATAGGAGTGTATATAAATGATAGAAAAAGTAATTATGGAAACAACTAATGTAAGCTACATGGTAAAACATCTGGGAGAAAAATGTAGTAAACCAACAGGATCACTGTAAGATATACGGCAAACATAAATAAAGATAATAGACTTAAAAAGGAAAAGAAAAAATAAATCGTCTCAATTATAGTTGAATAAGAAGGGGAAAACTGAGGCCTACAGAGATGTGACTTCTTGTCATACAACCTGTAGATGCAGGAAGCTGATATGATGGAAGTCTATTGCTGGTGAACGGCAGGGACATGGGAATGATTACTCACTAGTTACTCCTAACACATGAAGGGTATGAGGTTCAGCCAATGCAAGTAGGAGGTAGAAGTTTTAAGGAGATCAAAGGGAAATATTGTTTTCATACAAGTCACTATTACACTGTGGACCTTACCTCAGAGTATTAAGAAATCAAAGGTCTAAATGGTGTAAAAATGTTATAGATAATTTTTTGGAGCAAGTTTGACCAGTAGCACTGACCCACTGATCACTGGAAGCTTGTACCAGATGGAAGGGTATTCTCTTCTTGCCCCGTTTCTTACTTTTTTTTTTTTTATTATTTTTTTTTAAAAATATCTGCTATTGGCCATTGTGGGATACTATGCTAGACTGATCTCTGCCTTGAGTCTTTATGGGAGCTGTGATCAAGGAAACATTTCAGGGAGGAAAAAAGACGTCAGTAAATCGATTTCATCATGACTCTAGTTTTTCCCAGGATACAGATATATATACTCGAAGTATGATTTTAAACAGACAAAAAAGAGTTTCTTGTTTATTTTTAAAATATCAAGTTAGGAATTTGTTATCAATTCATCAGTATTTGAATAATAACGGAAACATTGATGCTTTACATTTAAGCTATTTGCCTAACTAGTAGAAAGAAGAAACATTTTTCTGCTATTGAGAAAAGCCAAGCCAAATAAGGTGAAGTGTAGGAGCTAGACAGCAGACCCCCTGTTTATCTCTCCCTTGAGGTAGATATTGGCAAAGTACAGAAATATGGACATTCGTCAACAGCATGATAAAGGGGGAACAAGTCTTGTTCATGTCAAAAATGGTATTTGAGTATGTAAAAATACTTCAGACTCCACAATAATCTAAATCCTTGTAATGTTTTGGACGTTCTTCTCTAGGAGGTGACAATATATTGAAATTACTAAGGAACAATACAATTATTTTTGAACAAATTACACTAACAAAAAAGCAAGTACAGTCTTCTGAAATGAAAAATAATGTTTATGCTCTAGGTTTAATTTTAACCAAATATTTGAACTTAATCTCTGAACAAATCAGCAATTCTATAAGGAAATCAAATTTTATTCCTATTCAGACAGCCAAATGAATAATGGAACAGAATAAAACCATTCTTCTAAAGACAAATGGTCTTCTAGATCTAGGTAATAAGAAATGCAGGTTAATTCCACTGTGGCCTATATACTTTTGACCTGTTTATTCATCTTGTTAAGTAAAAATAACTGAGTGTTTACATTATTGCATAAATGGTTGTTAAATAAGCTTAATTCCTTCCCATTTTGATCATTCATGTGATTAATATACTTGCTTAATGAAACCTGAATCAAGAAGGCAATTAATTTAGTTTTAGATTGGATTTTATTCAGCACAAAGGAATCAAAACAAGAAACAAATGAAACTTCAAACACTCGAGCCATTGAAAATAGCTACCACACTGGCACCAAACTTTTACTATTAACTGGAGATTTCATAATGATTATAGGTGAATGGTGTTGTCGTCCTTATGGACACTAATGGTGAATATTTTTTATGAGCGCATACTTCTGTATTCAGGCTATGTCCATATGTTTATCTGCTGTCCTCAAGGCCCTCTTAAAAATGAGATGTTGCACCTCGTGAGGATATCACAGGAGCACACCTTAAGGTACAATAACTATTTGCCATCACATTCAGTCATGTAATGTGAAAGATATTTGTTGGCCTGCACTGTGTGTGCAATTCAATAGCAAGCTTATATAGCTTAGAATATATCTGCTCTTGGGTCTTTAGTTTGTTCCCAATTAATGACTCTTTGCTGACCAACAAAGATAAATAATGTGATAGATAACAAGTAATTTTCAGAGTCCAATATTTTCCAGCATTTCTAATCAAAGCTGTCTTACACAAAGACATTTCTGCTGTGCTTTGGCCATTGAACACTAGTAAAAGTCTATCTATACGGGTCTCAAATAAATAATTTTTTGACAAGTACCCTCTATAGTGGTCTCAAACAGAGATTTTTTTGACAAATACACCTGATATCCACTGAGGATAAAAAACTCCAATAGGATCATGTAATACTATGTTTCTTATTTTCCCAGTAATTTCATAGACATATGAGAGTGTGTGTGCATGCATGTTCATGTGCATGTACATATATACATACATGTGTGTATATATGTGTGAATATATGTATATATGTATGTGTTACTGAAAGCAATTGTTCAATGTCGGTTTGCTACCTAATTATAAAAACAAAGCCATCCTTTGTAGTCATCTTGGTATGCACTGCAGGCTACCAGGCTGATTGAAAGGGTATAGAGAGCAACCATCCTATAACCCCTGGAGGTAGTTCATGTAAATCTTAGCTGAGACATATTGGGAGAAATTTTGCACTATGCACTGCAATTTCCCATTTTGTGTTTGTTCTGTGAATAGACTCCAAACTTCAGGACCATCAGACCAAAGTATTTCATGAACTAAATCCAAATTAGTAGCAGGGAATGGCAGCTTTATTGCTGAGGATGAAATTACTTCCCATTCTAACACGGTAATTTAAAACAAGCCTCACTTGCTTTTCATGACCATGACTTGCAGGCACTACAAAGATGTATATTTTTCATAATTTTTGTCATTTTGGTATTGCCATGGTTTAACCCCAGTAGGCAGCTAAGCACTGCATAGTTGCTCACTCACTCCCTCTGCAGGTGAGATGGGGGAGGGAATTGGAAAAGTAAATATGAGAAAATTTGTGGGTTGTGATAAAGACAGTTTAGTAGGTAAAGCAAAAGCCACACGTGCAAAGCAAAATAAGGAATTCATTCACTACTTCCAATCCACAGGCAGGTGTTCAGCCATCTCCAGGAAAGCAGGGCTCCTGTGCAACTTGGGAAGGCAAAAGCCATCACTCCAAATGTCCCCTCTTCCTTCTTCCCTCAGCTTTTATTGCTGAGCATGACATCATATGGTCTGGGATATCCCTTTGGTCAGCTGGGGTCAGCTGACCCAGCTGTGCCCTCTCCAAACCTCTTGCCCCCCCACCAGCCTGCTCGCTGGTGCGGTGTTGTGAGAGGAGAAAAGGTCTTGACTCTGTGTAAGCACTACTCAGCAATAGCTAAAACATCCTTGTGTTATCAACACTGGTTTTGTCACAAATCCAAAACGCAGCCCCATACTGGTTATTATGAAGAAAACTAACTCTGTCCCAGCCAAAGCCAGTACCAGTATTTTCACGTAGTTTGGTAAATAAATTCCAAAATACCTCCCAAAGAAGTTTAGATTCCAAAGAATCTGAAATTTATGCAAATTCTCCCTAGTGAATATTAGGACAGCCTTAACAAAATTATTTCTGAGTTTCATTTCTGTTAATATTACCTCTCCATTGCAAGAAGTTTGTACAAAACTTTGCATAACTCAGAGTTGCTAAAAAGACTCAACTCTCTGCTTTCAGATTATCTGTTCATTACTGAGTGTCCCATTTATCGTTTTATACAATCTTCTACTCCTGAGCTTTTCAGCAGAAGAAAATTTGCTGCAGTGATGTCAAAATACAGTGTTTCAATAATTATTTTAATTCTTTTATCTTTTTTTTTCCTTTTTCTTTTGTTCCTGAGTTTTTAGCATTATAGCAGATAGCACCAAATCCATAAAGAATTTTTCTTTAATTTCCCAGTGTGTATGTGAATATATTTTTTTTCAAATAATTTATATGCAAGCTAAATTTGTAATTGACTGCTGATGCATTGCATTATTAAAAAACAGGCTAAATGTTTCTTTTATGAATACTGCATTAAAAAGAGTTTGGTCAGTATTTATAGATAACTTGACACAACTTCTTAAAAAGATATTCTAAAAAATTAAAGCTGGTGTCCCTGCTATGTGCAATTGTTTATTTTTAAATTCAGAAACCTTTGTCTCTTTTTCTGTGTCCCAGCTGTTAAGGAATAAGTATCAAGGTAGCCCTTGATGCCTGTAAGCAAAGGATCAAAGGAAAACTGACTCTCTGGAACAAATATAAGTGATATAGTCTAATGTTTGGCTAACTTTCAAGTATAAACAAAATTATACAATTTTATGCTGTATTGGCTAACGTGAAAAGTCAAAAAAACCCATAGATGGCAGAAATACACAGCTGTATGTTTGTCTCTGCTAATTTACCTGATTCAGATTCACTGCTACATACTGGGAAAAATTCTTCTCCCGTGTTAACCAAGACATATCTGTAAATTCGACCTAAAATAGAATTTGGCTTGATTCACTCTTTCTCTTTTGATAAATTTATACCCTTTTAGCGAAAAATGAAAGATATTTACATTTTAATAATGAATAATGGCAGAACAATCGGTGATCATTTCCAAGTCTGCTGTCACACTATCAAAAAATGAGAGAATAATGAGAGTGAAAAATGAGAAGCAAAATAGTACTCTTCAAATGTTTTACTTCATTAAGCAGGTAATCTGTAGAAGGTTTTTTTAAAGAAATGATACTGATGAAAGGAGGTATGGACTAACATATTTTGGAAAGTTGTTGAAAACATATAGGGTGACCAATGAACTACTTTTAGTAATGACTCACCACTGTAACCAAAGCAGAGGTCTGTGACATCTATAAGTACACTAAACAAGATATAATTAATATCTTACCCTAAACACAGATATAACAGATACTATAACAGTGCAAACAACAACAGCACAAACGTTATTTATGATGTCATAATGAGACATAGTATGTATTTTACCTAAGCATGTAAGCAATGTGCCCACCAAAAGAGGGAACAAAAATGTGTGCAGTGGCACATAAGAGGTATCCAAGTAACAAAAATTGCTGGACAAAGAGCAAGATGAACCCGAGACTGTGGATCAAGCCAGACATCCTGCTCAGACTGGCAAGACAAAAAAAGGAAGGTAAGCAGTATGGAGAGCAGAGGGACCCCTTTGGGGGAAGGGCACAATAGCATAAAACATCAAGCATTAAGAATGAAGAAGAATAATTTGCTTCAATTCACACTTTTTTGTTAAAGCACTCTCAAACACAATCACCTTGATGTCCGTGACCAAGACCATCAAGGCCTGTACACACCAGTGCTAAATATATGGCATCAGCTCTGTGGTATTGTATACTTACACATACTTTAGTTAGCAGTGGTAAGAACTAGCCGTTTTGTAGATGTAGTGAAGATGCTTAATATTGCATAAGAACTGACCACTGTCATGATGTGTGAATGAATACATGTAGCAAAGTTTAACTCTCAAATTTAAAACTAGTCTGATTTATGGGTCTTCTAAACACTGCTTTCACTGAGAAGTGACAGTTATCCAATTAATTTGGACTAAATTGCAACACTGCTTAAGCTGTATATTATCTGTGTCCAGGTCTTTAGTTCTCCGCGATCTAACTGGAGTTTTAATTGAGAAATTTTTGTTAAATGTCATGAGAAGCCTCCAGTTGTTTCTTTACAAAATCCTTTATTTTAAGTCTTTCTCAAACTAATTTAGACTTGGATTTAGAAAAATAGAAACTGAAATTACTCTGATAATGCTGATATTTTCAGATGCTATGATTCTGGTCATGCAAAATACTTGGGAAAGTTAATAATGCTCATGGTCTTATAGAAGGCATAAACCTTTGAAGGCCCAGGTCCCTACCTAGATAGAGTTCCAATCCTTCATTCATTTCTTATGCAGGATTGTCAATGATATCAGGAGAAGTTTTTATGCAGTAGAATAGCAGAAGTAAGCAGTTAGCTAAAACAATAAATCAAGAATCCTTAATTGAGATTGAGAAACTAAGCTTAGATTATTATTATTTTTTTTTTAATTTGTTGGCTTAGACTAAACTTTTAATATGATAACTCCTTCATTTGTGAGTATTTTAGTGATGTTAGATATGAAATACTGTTCTGGTTTCAGCCAGGATGGAGTTGATCCAAACTGATCAAAGAGAGTATTTTATACCATAGATGTCGTGCCTGGTGTAAGTGAGAGTCAGCCATTGCCCCTTCTTCTGGTTCCTTTTTCGGTTTGTGTTTTGTTCATGTTCCTTTCTTGTTCCCTTATTTT